>APFE030673244.1:0-11780 GCA_000404065.3 Pinus taeda | reverse complement strand
CAAGAGACCCAATAGAGAGGCGCTCTACAATCCAGTATATGAGAGAGATGTTGTCATGTAACGTTACATTAAACAAATTTAAAAAATATATGTTAGCTAATTAATAAAAAATAAAGAGTAATATTGAATGCATTAGCTCAAATAAACTTTTTAATAAGAAACCGTATACAAAGTAATATTATTGATGATAAATATAAGTAAAATGTAGACAAATTAAAAAAAAAAAACCAAAAAATTATAAAATTCATTTAGCCAAGGAGGATGGATGCCAAAACATTTGTTCTTAGAAAATTCTTTAACTATGTTCTTAGAAAATTCTTAAACTATATAATTTGTAACCTATAGTGATGAAATAAAATTATTTATCTGTAAATTCTAAGTGGCTTCATATTGTGAAAACAAACTCACTTATAAAACTTACCAACATCTTATTCCTCAAAAATATTAAATTAGATTTTATCAACAATGTAAAAAATCATATAGAGTTATTTGTCAAAACATGAAACTAAATATTAAACATACTCAACTCTTATTACTTGTGAAATGGCATGGAATTGGAATAATTAAAAAACTAAAATGTTGGTCACAAAAATTAATTAAATTGGCATCATGGTTAAAATGTGTTTGTGTGAGGTAAATTTTATCAAAGTAAACAATAATTAGTATTTCAAATATATGAATTAAGTAAATTGATTTGGTAGTTAAAAATGTTTTGTGTGAGTTAAATTTTCTTAAAGTAAAAAGCAATAAGTATTTCTAAAATATAAAGGTAAATTGATATTATAGTTAAAATGTTTTTGTATGAAGTCAATTTCATATAAGTAAAAGATAATAAGTATGTCAGCTATATAAATGATGTAAATTGGTATTATAGTTAAAATGTTTTTGTGTAAGGTAAATTTTGTCCAAGTGAAAATTAATAAATATTTTAAATATATAAATTATGTAAATTGATATCATAGTTAAAATGTTTTTGTGTATGGTAAAGTTTATC
The DNA here is from genome assembly GCA_000404065.3 of Pinus taeda. Taxonomy (NCBI): domain Eukaryota; kingdom Viridiplantae; phylum Streptophyta; class Pinopsida; order Pinales; family Pinaceae; genus Pinus; species Pinus taeda. Next base: position 10,786 of record APFE030673244.1, on the reverse strand, counting down.
CAAATAAGTAACAATAAATATTTTTGATATATAACTTATGTAAGTTGACATCATAGTTGAGTTTTTTATGTGAGGTAAACTTTATCAAGTAAAATTTAATAAGTATTTCAAATATGTTATATATATAAAGAGAGAGTATGCCTGTTTGCATGCTTTTTTCTAGGATAAATATTAACGAAGGGAAGAATTATATATATGAAACATTTTTTTTTTTGTTTTGTTTAAGGTAAAAATAAATGTTTAATAATAATAATATTTTAAATGGAAAATAATGCTACAATAAATTACATAAATTATATTATAGTTAAAATGTGTTTTTGTGAGGTAAATTTAAACAAAGTAAAAAATATTAATATTTGGTAATATGTATTTACTTTATATGTCTTATTTGGTAATAAATTTTTTTTTTTGTAAGTCAACATTTTATTCATTCAGAAAAAGGTTGTACATCCGATGCTTCAAGAAAACATGTTGTCTCATCCTGATCAGGTTTGTTGACCAAAGTCTGCAGAAGATGGCAAAAATACAAAAAAGATACTAGTAACAGTGTCAACAAATGAGAGGGCCATAAGCTCCAACATACATATAGAACATAAATAAAACCAGAGGACATACTAATCGTTTGAAGTGATAGAAGTTGGGTTATCTGGAGCATTTCCTGGAGGAGGTGGAGGACGGAAGTTGCACTGAATGTGCCCTTCGAAGTGTGCCATCCAGGTCTCTAGATTTTTCACTTTCTCCACTAGATGGTTTTGTCCCCGCTAGACTACCACCACTCCCTCCCTAACCTGGCACTAGAAGTAATGTATGCATTCCAGAGTTGCCATCAACTCCTCATGCTTTTCCCGATTAAATCACTCTGCCACATCTACCAAGTCCATCAAGGATTGACTTAGGCCACAACAATTTTCCAAGCAACAATGATGCAATCCCTGTGGGTTAGGGGCTTCATCGTGGTCATCACTTTGAGTAGATTGACCTCTCCTATGCCCACCACCCTTCTGACAGCCCAATGTCTGAGAGCTACTGCTAGTGTGGGATATCTTCGTGCCACCACTGTCGCCACATTGATTCACATGTCCCCGATCTCTGCCTCCTCCTCGAGTAGTCAGACGTCGATCTTCGCGAGTTCCACTACCTTGCCCTACCCACCGGATTGCTTCTGCTTACATCCTCCATGGTTGCCAATGTGAGGGTGTCCTCCCTCCCCTTGTCTGGCTCTACCAGGAGGATAGCCTACCCGCGTCGTGGAATGGGGCGTATATGCCACTGAACAAGTGCTCCAACAATAGTTGAGATTGCAAGCTCATCCATTAGCCTGAATTGCTACCCTCCTGTCCACCAGACCGACCTCCCAGAGCCTTGCTTGCTCTAACGCTCGCCGGAGGCGTCTTCACTCCACTCATGGTTTCACCCAATATCTAGGGTCGTGCACTTGAATCCCAAGGAGTCAGCATGACCGCCGTCGCTAGGACCACCTTTGCTATCCCCGCCACACCAGTCACTCCACTATACACAACCGACCACTGGGAGGACAATAGTTCGCCATAAGCTTGGTGCGTCTTGATCACCTCCCTCTCCACGGAATTGCTAGTGTTTACAAAGTTGTTCCTTGCCCCAAATAAACTAGAAATAACATTACCTTCCACCAGCACTTGCTAGCCCACTCCCGCCCTGCAAGGCCTGAGAAAAACTAGAAGTTGGACTCCGTTATAAGCAGAAAACCACAATTCCCCAAAGAAAATCCATAAACCACCAATTCTGTCGTGCCTCCGACGCCCCTTCTGTCGTCGAGCGGGAAACCAGGTGTAGCTCCACCACCAAACCTGAGCATCGAAACGAATTCTTGGCTCCTCCCTCATCCCGCCTATCAATTCATCAACTCATCCCCTTCCTGAGGCGCCTTGATTACTCACACGCCCCAGATCGAATGTCCCTTCACACCATTCCCTCTGCCATATGTGGAGAGGTGATTGGGAGGTAGGACCCGCTCCCGTGGCCCATTTGTCATTCTTCATGAGGCCTGACGGCCACATTATTCTCGGTACTCACCCCCATTAGGGATGTTTGGTAATATTATTATTATAATTAATTTATTTAATATTTTATTATAATATTTATTACTAAATTATTTTTAATAATATATTGATAATAAAATTTATTTTGATCAATTTCTTTCTTAAATTTATAAATATGAATACAAATAAATATTATAAATAAATATTATTTATAATAAATTTATTTTGAATATTATAGTAATAAATTATTTTTTATTACGAAAATATTTTTTTATTTAAATTAATATTAAATTCACGGTTTGGAGTCAAACTAGCGTTATAATCTACTAGATTCTGTGTTTAGTAACTAATATTATTATAATCAATTTTTATTAATAATATGTATTTATAATAATAATAAATTATTACTAATTTAATTAATTAATTAAATTTATTTGAACAATTTTTTCGTATTAAATTTATTAAATATTATAAATAAATATTATTTATAATAATCGATGTTGATAATATAGTAACTAACATTATTTCTTACTATTAGGAATACTTTAATTTTATTAATACTTAATAACGGTTCTTGAGTCAAAATAACTGTATAATCTAGCGACTAGTTAGCTTTTCTCTATATCTATTTATTTCGATGCCTAGATCGAGTTCCTCATCTTGTCGTGAAGATGAATCACACTAATTAGTTGAAACACGTCAACAAGATTTTCTCGTATGTGATTTTTACGGAAAGATTTTTTGTCAAACAAAGTAAAAAATAGTAAGAATTTAAGATATATAAAAATTTAACATCATTATTAAAATATGAGTGCATGATATGGGTGTATAATTAAACTGAACTCAAACTATTCAAATTTGTAAATTATAATAATCCATTATAAGAAAAGAGGAAAACAAATGTAGAATAATTGAAATGTAAAATGAAGTTACAATATTTTAGATAATCTAAACCAACCTAGGTCTATCTTTAATTTGGATTTATCAAGTCTCGGGAGGATTAAATCCCTCGAGGTGAAAACCTCCCTTTGAGTGCAAATCTCTCGAGTTCAGATCTTGAGGAAAGGTTTGCACCTTAAGAGATTTGATCATTCTCGGCGTTTGATAGAGATGGGTTTAAGATGGATCTAGGCTGGTTTAGACACATCAAAGGTGCATTCATCAAATAGAAGATTAATATGAGGGAGATGTAGACCTAGAGGAGCTAATCTAGAGAGAAGAAAAAAGCCGAGGTGGGGTCTCTTTCTACATTTTGGATAAGCCGACATTAGAAGATTGCTGGACATGGAGCTTGGACATGGTTTTGAGTATTGGCTAGGGTAAATATCTATGAACAGGGCCAAGGAAGTTTTGAGCTGTGAATGTAATATTCCCAATTTTTGTGAGTGCAAAATTGCTAAGGGGTTTCACACAATTTTGATTAAAAGGGGGAAATAATTTTTTTATTAGAAAAATGGAGGAAAATAATATTTTATTGGAGAATGATAACACATATTATTTTATTAAAATGTCGGCAAAAAATTATTAAGTGGAAAGTCCCCCATCAATAAAATAATATTAAAAAGGAGTCTAAAAGCATGACAAGAAATTATATAAGGAGAGTCTCATTTGTTGGGCATATTTTTAATTATTACTCTTCATATTTCATCATCTCTTGGCATTTAGCACATGGCCTAGAGCGCTGTTTATCACAAGAATTCCAAGTAGAATTCCACCCTCATTTTGGAGAACTTTGACTGTCTCCCTAATGAGGAAGTTAGGAAGTCCATTTTCCGGGCTTCCACAAAGCTTATTGCAAGTGTTTACCCAATTTCACGTAGTTTTTGGCGCAAAAGAAATTTGAAGAATCACTATAGAGGGTTGGAGTACTAGAGGTTTTACAGGATATTGCTTTTATTTGAGTTGGTGATTTTTCAGGACTAAAGAGTTGGAGCATTGTGGTATGAAATTATCTTATTTGAAGCAGTCAGCAAAGCTGGGCAGACAAGGGAATTCACACTAATAGGGAATTTCCGGGTCAGCGAGAATTTTCCCAATATTTTTCTGGGTTTTTTCTAAGTTTTGTGAGAGGAGTACATGGTTACAATTTTAGAATTTTTTGGGAAATATTCGAGTTGGAAATCAACATTCCTTCAACAATATGTTTTATTGGTAATTGGGTAGTTTACACCACTTGGTGGGCTTGATATTTCCTTGGAGTTAAGACAAAACACTTTCTGGGTTTTTATGGGTTTCGTGTGAGGAGCTCTAGGTTAAATTTTCAAAAAATTCTTAGCATCTTTTAGGGAAAAAACTCGATTTCATATTCAACAACAACATAAGTATTTTCTAGGTAGTGTGTGCTACTTGATTTTCAGCACTTTTGTCTTCACATTTTCACTTGGGTTTTGCATTTCTTGTAGAAGCAATCCTAGGTTCTATTGTGCTCACTTATATATACCCAATTCTTCATATTTAATAAAATGGCTCAACACTTTCACCTTATTTCTTTGGTGTATTAATTGGTGCTTGCGTGGAAAATTTTTATTTGCTATTGTTAGTTCATGTTTTGGTAATTATTGTTAATTTTCCAATTAGGAATATTATAGTGAAAGAGGGTCGAGACCCTGATTTCTAGTGTATAGGAGGGTTGTTAGGGCTGTGGTTAAAGTTGGAATGATTGTCAAACTGCTTCAGGTATATGCATAGAGGATGAGGGCCTAAAAGGTGATACTTGCATAGGTTTAATAGGTCAGTTGAGGCTGATATTAGGGCATACATGTGGCTATTAAAAGAACCCTAAAAGAGGGATAAAAACTTCAATCCCCTGTGCACATAACCAAGGCTTTTAGTGCTGGAATTGTGATGTCCTTGATCGTATGTGACAACTACAAGGTTGATGTAGTATTTAAAGAATCGTTTTTAGACATTGATAGTGGCAACCCTAATTACAATGAATGCCATGGTCATTCATTGTTATGTGGGTTGTGTATGAAGCCCTAAGGACAAAGCAATCTAATCGTTGATGGAGAGCAATTTTGGTGTGCCCTAAAAGATTAATATTTTAGAGCAGCAGAAGACAATTAGTGGGTTGTTTAGTGATGCCCTAGGTTAGTGAAGTGCAAGCGGCTATATTTTCTATAAAAGGGAAAAATTATGAATACCCTAAGAGTAGATTTCTTGGAGTAGCAAGAGGGTTGCTAGAGGGAAACTTGATGAGTCTAAGTTCAATGACATTAGAGCAACAATTCCATTGATAGAGGTAGATTAGTTAGTTGAATATGAAAGCATTCTAAAGTTGCATAAGTAATTATGAGCAACAAAAGAGTTGGCAAAGGAACTACCAGGTGTTCAAGGTATGTGGACTGAAAGGGCTAAGTTGAGCGCTCCATTAGCATGCAAGTCAAGTGTATCTTTTTGATCTAGAAATTTTTCATGAATGTTTTCAAACAAAAATCTCCAGTTTACAAGACCTTTTACTAACACTTATATCTACATGTGAAAAATGAGAAATTCATATTCTAAACAACACTTCAACAAGCCATCATCGTAAATAAGAAGCAAATAACCATGAATCACACATAACTCGATGATATGATAACAAATTTTGTCCAGTGTGGACTACATCTCTGAGCCTTGGGTCAAGAGTGGGGTGGACGCTTCATTAGTCTCTACAAGAAGATGATGAGTACATGATGAAATCCCTGTCAATACAAGGATGAAACCCCTTATCTAGAGTGGCATGTCTCTCCCAGGAGACATTCTTCTACAGTAACTCTCACTAACAAGAAATTATCCTTCAACATGACAAATGAAAAATCTCTCACATAAAGAGGCATACAATGATCCTCTCACACAAGGTGGCATAAATGGACCCCTCACATGCAATGGCATAAAAATTGACCTCTTGAATCTATTGATCAGATTCACATTATAGTCTCAACAAAAATCAAATGAACACATAATAAAAAATACACCTTATACCTCCAAGTTTGATGAAGGCCCAAAAATTGACTATTCAGATGAAGAAACAACCTATGCCATCATATTCTTTGTGAAAACCATGAAATTTGAGTATAAACACGACCCCTCTTTGTCACGATCAATTTTGGGCTCCCAGGGAATCTTTTATATTCCTCACAAGATTATCTTTTGGAGATGGGTGAACATTTGGTTGCTCAAATGAAGAAATGGACCACCATCAAATTCCTGGTGAAAAAATGGTTCATATGAGTATAAATTAGAATATTTTTGATGCCATCAAAATTAGACCCCCCCAGAGGATCTCTAAGATTCCGCAAATATTTTGCATACATAATATACTGTGGAATATCCTTAGTGGAATATTTCCTCTAAGATTCTCTCAAAACTTATTCCCCGCTTGGGCAAGGTTCCTTTGTTCCTGGTTCCACATTTCAATCCTCCATTTTGTCCCCTATTGAATGGAAAACTTTGGGTTTTTTAATAAGTTTGTTGGCAGGATTACCAAATCGTGGCCCTGTGGGTCGTTGGCAACTTGGTCGGCTGTTGCAGGGCCCATCCATAGTCAAACCCAACAACGTCTCGTAATGGCTTTTAATTTTTTTTTATTTTTTGGCACAATTTTGTTATGTTTTGGTTGGCGTGTATTTGAATCAGGCTGTCGAAATTCATGTGGGCCACTGGTTGACGCAGGTCTAATTCTCCTCGGTCCTGGTCTGTTGTAACAACTGTTGCGAAGTGTGGTCCATTGCGCTTATTATATAATATATAATATGAGAACAGGGTTGGCTATTCCACCGGTTGGGTGGCTCGCAATCCTATGTATAATATTTTATTATTATTTTTAAAAACAATGAATTCAAAACTGTTGGCTGGATTTCTAGGGGTCACTAGACAAATTAAGTAGGCAACCAATTGACCAATTCCCACAGCAATGCAGGACCAAATTGTCGCTCAATTAAATGTTGCCAATTTTAGTAGTTTTGCCAGATTTAATGGGTTCACCAGATTTAGTGAGCCTTCCAAATTTAGTTGGCGACAAAAGTATTAGAACTTTGACTGCCAATATATTGCACATATGAAGTTGGATTGGAGTGTTGTCTACGCCATTGGAATCAGGATGACAACCTCTTCATTCTGATCCTAGTTTTGATTAAATCCAAGAACTCTGAATTTTTAGCCTTTCCAGAGCCACCTAGATCATTCCTCTCACTGAGGAGCTTTTGGTCCTCCAAAAGGATGAAAACAATTTGTAATCTGTTGTACTCCCTCATCTGCACAACAAGTTCCCTAATAGGCCACACTTCTTTCTCCTTCACCTTTGTACTTCAAAGCCATAAGTGATGAACCGACACTTGTATTCTATGCAAACTTGGAATACAAATTGCAAAATACATGTTCTTTTACAAGACCAAAACAAGACCCAAGCAAACCCCATACTTGCCAAGAGTTTATAACACACTCATGGTCAAGTTTACATCAAAGTTAATACTCATGCTATCCAATCGTAATGACCAAAATATCATCATATTACTTTCATAGGTGATGGAAAACACTTCATCAGTTTTACAATAATTTCTAAACATGAGATTTACAGATGTGGCAATGCTATTTATTTTTTAATGCCACCATCTCTCACTCAACAAGGTGAATGACTCTTCTTCTTGTGTTGACTCTTTTGAACAACTCCACTAGCTAGTGTAACACCCTCCTCCCACATCTACCCAAGTAACTGGCCAATCGGGGTAAACACGTGACAAGAAGTTACTATGATATGATTTGACCTCCTAGGTGACCTTAAGGAAGTGGAATCGATGAAAACCCACAATGCAGACCTTCTATACCTGCTACAGGACTCCCAGAAGCCTTCATAGTCATCCCCATGACCAGTCCCTTGGTCCCACTGAGTTTTAGACCATTAAAACCTTGGACGCTCCCTTGATATGGACAAGGGTACGTTTGGGAGGTTCTAGATGCTTGCACAACAAGGCATGCGTGTGTCTGAGGACTTTTCTCGTTAGACCTATGCATGTGACTTTGAGATTTGTGCCACTTTTCAAGCCCAGAATCCAGGTCATTACCCAAAAACCCATGTAGCTTTCAGAATCCATAATGTACACAATGAAAAGACTTACAAATCAAAAACTGACTCTAGGACTAGGCTTGACCTTCCCCAATCGGGACTGACATTTTGTCAAACACATGGCGCCAATGCAATCTACAAGAAATGAATACAAGAAATAACATAAATAACTGGTAACTGATATGGGACTTGACAAGAAGTATCACTACCCTCTTCCCTTAACTATTTTGACATTAATTAGGTCTTACATCCATTATCCTTTCATTTACAAGTAAATACATGAAATAACAATGACTATAACCAATCACATAACCATGCTTATAACCAACATTAAACCATGTAAATAAAGATGATACAAAAAAACATTAAGGCCACATAGTAACAAGTACAAAAGCAAGAGAACTTATATTTTATTAAACATAGGCAAGAGCTCACCAGGTTCAGGACTTCCACATACCACTCGACTAAAGACATGGCTGAATGATGCACCGAAACGCCTGTGCCAAATCTGCGCCAAACTTCAATCGATTTAAATAGAAAAACTCTGTTTATTTTAGAATGCGGAATATCAAAAATGGAAAACCCTGTTTACATAAAAACGAAGAACTGAATTCTTGTGGAGGTTATACAGTGCGCAGCCCATTGCATAACAATTACATTTTTGTTTGATACCAACAAAACATTCATAAACATCGATCTTTATCCCAACTCAATTAAAAAAATGTGACACCGGTTATACAAAACAGGGGACGTTGAACTTCCGCCTATGCAATCTTATTAACATTTCCAAAGATTACAGATCCAATTATTTAATGGATAACGCCAGCTCTTAAATTACACCGCCATTTGAATAACCCACAGCACGACACACATAGGCATACGATGGTCCAAAACCCCGCCCTCGCATCAGAGAATCACTACTAAAACAAAAACAGGAAACGAAAATAGCCACATATGTGGTTTTATTAATTTATAACAAAAATCCTAAGTGTTACACACTGTCCCATATCAAAAACTAGCCCAGCAAAGCAGAACGCCGGTCTTTATATCGCCTCTGGCATTTCCAGCGTTTTGTATGCAGTTACATCAAACAAATTTTGCACCATGAACCCCGGATTCGGCGCCAATTCCTCTGCTCTCCATACTTCTGTGATAACGCAGGTCCTAATTTTTTTACATGCTACCTGACAACAACCGAAAGAAAAAAAACGCCGATCTCATCTCTTTCTTCTTTCTGATTTTGGCATATCAAGACTTTGACATACAAAAATCACGCTATCGCCCAGATTTTAAGCCGATTCATTTCAATCAACGCAGCTGCATTGGACACAATCGGCGGTCAGAACACCTATTTATAACACGTTGCCGGATTTCAAGCGCTCTTGAATGAAGATCTCCCAGAAGAAACCGGCGTTGATCCGCTCCAAAATCTTCAGTTTGCCATTTATTTCCCTAATTACTCTAACAACAGATAAGGTGCTCATAAATTTATTCCAACAGAAGATGCGCCTAACAAATCAACACCAAATAGAAAGATTTTTTAACTATTACAACAATAACTAACTAAACTTGACTCTACTAGCAATAGCAAGTAAAATACGGTTTTCAAGCCACAACATGTGGGCAATCTCCCACATTGCTGGCCCGTTCTGATGCTCCTGCATCAGACTCCCGAAGAAGAAAAGATTGGTTCTTTAAACTTTCAAGAGTTATGCCATATTTCTGCAATTCAGTTGCTGTTAACCAACTAGAATCTTCCACTGGTTGCTCCTTCCGCTTGACAAGATACTGAAAATATGTCTGGCCTCGAGTTTTCTTGAATATCCGCTGCTCTAAAATATCTTCAACTTCTTTCTGGAAGGTTTTTGGTACCTGTTCTGCCCAATCCACGGTTTGAACTTCATCACCTGTAGCTTCAATCTGCGATTCGGTTTCTGCCTCTCTGAATGGATACAAGTCTACAATATTAAAAATGGGAGATATTCCGATCCCTTCTGGTAGCTCAATCTCATATGCATTGGCTGAAAATTTCCTTTTGATTTTACATGGCCCTATCTTCTTCAGTTTCAGCTTGTTGTAAGTTTTTGTAGGAAATCTCTCTTTTCTCAAATATGCCATGACTAAATCTCCCACTTGAAATTCTTTTTCTCTTCTTTTCAGATCTGCCTTCTGCTTGTATTTCTTGCTGCTTTCCTGTAGTTTACCTTTAACTTCTTCCTGTAGCTTTTGCATTTGTTCAACAAAATCTTCAGCGCTTGCACTTCTGGTTTCTTGTTTCCCCAAGTCTCTTAGCTCATATACTCCTCTCGGATGCATTCCAAACACAATCTGAAATGGACTCATTCCAGTGCTTCGGTTTGGTGTGTCGTTGTAAGCAAATTCAGCTTGCGCTAATGCCAAATCCCACTGTTTGGGATTTTGATGTACCAAACTTCTTAATATATTCCCCAAACTTCTGTTTACAACTTCAGTTTGACCATCCGTTTGAGGATGGTAAGCTGAACTAAAACTGAGCTTAGTTCCCAGTCTCTTCCAAAGTGTCCTCCAGAAATGCCCTACAAATTTAGTGTCTCGGTCTGATACAATACTTACAGGTAAACCATGCAATCTTACAATCTCTGAAAAGAACAAATTTGCTATGTGTGTGGCATCATTAGTCTTCTTACAAGCAATAAAATGAGCCATTTTAGAAAATCTGTCTACAACAACATAAATAGAATCATTT
>APFE030673239.1:3986-14341 GCA_000404065.3 Pinus taeda | reverse complement strand
AAGTGGCATTATCCTTTAAAAGTTGGAGAACTTGTTGTTGATGCTTGATGTGATCTTTCATTGCTTGAACCTTTTTCATCTTGATATGTCCTTCTATCTCTAGAGTTTGAGGAGTGGTAATTTCTTCCAATCCTTTACAAGATATCGTCAGATTCATTTCTTGTTTCTCGATGTGATCTTTCACTTCTTGCACCTTTTTCTTCTTGATATGTCCTTTCTTACAATGAATAAAATTGTGGGTACTTCCTAAATCAATCAACACTATTACCTTTTTCTTCTTGATTTTTCCTTCTATCTTGATGGTTTGAGGACTAGTAATTCCAGCCAATGCATTACAAGATATGGTCGGATTCATTTCTTCTTTATCTGGGGTGGGGTCCTGGTGTATATCCTCTTCTTTTGATGTTTCTTGATCCTTTTCTTCCTCCTCTTCATATTCTATGTAAAATAATTTCTTTCAGTGCACTTATGACCTTTAGTGCATTTGCTACACAATTGTAACAAAGCCCTTTTCTCTTCTTTTCTTCAATTGTTTGCGTGTAACCTGTAGGTTATGGAAGGCTAGGAGAAACAACACTTCCTGGTTTCCATAATTTTGCTTTCCACTATGTCACAAAGCCCTTTTTCTCTTTCCAATTGTTGAGGTGTTTTTCTAAAGAAGGTGTTGCTCTTTGTATCCTCATAATGTGCTATCATTTCCTCCGTGAAAATTGACCACGTAACAAGTTGTTTACGAGAACAAAGCCCGTCATACCATAAAAATTGATCCAATAATAAATATGAAGATGCAATACATACCTTTTGTAACAGTAGTACACCATGTAGATCAAAATATTGCTCCATCTGAGGTATCCAATTTATCGGATCCTTGCCATCAAACTTCCTCATCTTGCTTTTTCTTGATTTTAGGAACTAGATCTTGAAACGCCTGTAACTCTGTACTTTCAGATCTTTAAGTTCTAAAATTGTGACCTATAGTAGCCGTCTGTGTCCTCTTTCCAATGCCACAAGTCTAATCCAAATTGGATTCTCCAAGGAAGAATTATGCAAAATCTCCCAAAGTGACCTGATTATAGACTAGTTCAGTAGAGCGAACTTGTACGACGTGCCACGAGTCACTGTTTCGACGTTTGGATCTGAAAAATATATACAAGAAACTACAGTCCGTCCTCTTTCTGTACCTTCTTACGAAATTGCAATCCAATGCTCAGAGAAAAATTTATGACAATTTTCCCCAGGTCACCTATTTGGAATGTAATTCAGGAGTCTGCAAAAAGACCAACTTCCTCAGATCATATCTCCGCAAATATAGTGCGAAAGCTCTGAAATTCGGACCCGAGCTTCAACACGATGTCTTCTCAAAGGGGTTTTCTTTTAGCTTCTGAAACGGCGTAGGAAAAAAGTTATAGTGAACATTCCACGATGACCTGTTTGGAGTAGGAAAACCCTAGAATCCAAAGCTCTGATACTAAATGTTATGAAACCAGCTCAAGAAAAGATAGAAAAGATAGATCAACGCCTTAAAATTCAGCCTCTTCGAGGGGGAAACCTCCTTTACATTACATAAATGAACAATTCTTGGATGATACAAATGAAAAGACCTCCTTTCTATATATAGGAGTCTAAGGGGTCATAACATAATCAAAGCCGACATAACAATAATAATATAAGGGCACAATAATAAAAATATTGGGCTTCTATGGGGTACAGTAGTAACAATATGGGCACTATGTGGGTACATCAATATAATAAGTGGGTTGTACTAATAAAAATAAGGGGTTACACTAGTAGTATAGGTGCTTAACAGTGACCAAGGCCAATGCCTTGACGTTGGGTAATGGAATCTGTGAGATTCCTAACTTAGGAGAAAATACTAAATCCTAGCAAGTAGTAAGGGAATATTGAAACCCTAGGTTTCAAACCATGGCTATCATTTTTGTGAGGGAGCAAAGACAATGAGGAGAGCTAGTTGAAAGATTCACTCATGGGATTGTCATACAAATTGTATAAGGGGTTAATGCATATAATACCATTACAAAGATTCCATAGAATAATTTTCAACAATAATTAGCACATAGAAACCCTAGATAATTAACCATTCCATACAATAGCCATAGAATACATTGTTTTATTAAATACAAGGAAAATTTACAACATAGAATGCATCAATAATTCTTTTTTTGCTCCATAATAACATATCCAATACCAAAGAATAGCTCCATAACAAAAAATCCTCAACATATCACATCTCAACAAGATACAAGGTGAATTTCAGCTAGGTTGAAATCTTTAAGAGGGCCGAAATAAATCACATGTGATGATACAAATGACATGAGAGTAACCTCTATTTACATAAGGTTAAGATCTCCTAATTTAGCCTAATGAAGCCCCTAAAAACATGTTTGATCTTAAATGAACTTGGGTTACAAGCCAACCCATTAGCTAATGATGATATAAACCAAATTAGCCCACATGTGTGAGACATAGCCTCTCTAAATGATGACATAATGCCTACTGGATGCTCTAAATGCCATGACAAGGTATGTTGAGGTGACAAAATGTGTGAAAATTCCTAGATGATCCAAAATTTCATGGATGGCCCTCAAGTCCTCCCCTAGGGTCCCAAGGGAAGTAACAACACCATCAAGTGGTCTCCATGGGTCTCCAATTATCAGACAAGGCCTCCTCCTCTCTAGAAATAGGGCTTCCTCTAGTGAAACAAGCCCTTTGTAGTATCTCAATGGGAGACGATCCTCATCTAGGCTCTAAATCAACTCATACTCATTAGATTGTGTCAAGGCTAGCCTGGGGCCACACTAGGTCCAATTGTGTCATCATGAAAAATCCTCAAAGCGAGGTTAAAGTTAGCCAACGTCATGGGTCTTGGAGGTACTATGGGATATATGTCATATGCTAATGTTGTCAGGAGACACCAGTCTCTCAACGTTGAATCTTCTTATGCCTTTTAGTTCTCTAAAAGGCCTATTACTCATGTAGTGGATGCCCTCAAGGCCTGGGCTGCCAAACCACTTGACAAAAATAGCATGCATTCTAGTGAAAGCAACCATCCATTAAAGACTAAATCAATATTGCATCCACATGAACCAAACTTGAATATTAAGAGAAATTTAATAATTCAAATAGAGATCACCTTTCAATATTAAGAACGAGTCCTCACAAATGTGTTTTCTCTCTTGGTAGGGGTGGATAATGGTTAGTCATATTAGGTTCTCCCAATAATTAAGGTGAAGTGACAGTGCTTGGCTTGACCCCTCAATCAATAGGTATTAGTGCATAATATGATCATAACGAAGGGGAAAAGCCTTCATAGTCAAGTGCCATGGTCAAAGGGACCAACTAATGGGGTTTCCACATCCTAAACATATAGATGTAAAGAGGAGTAGAAAAATTAGGCCAAGCAGGGTAACTCAGATGCCCACACTTGTGGATGCACTAGTGCACCAATTGACTGTTAACTCTCTATTAGTTCCACAAACAATTTGGAACTAATTTAACCGAACTTAACTAAGTAAACCGAGTGATCTAATTTTAAACTAAATTTAAACTCATACAGGACCCCGAAAACTTAGGGAAGACATATACATGACTATAGAAAGAATTCCAACTCAAAATTCCTAAGCTAATTAAGTTAATTAAACTTAATTAACTATTCACAAGTTTTCATGAGAATAGAATTCGATTTTAATTCTAAGTTTAATTCATGTAGTCATTATGTCCATAATTAATCTAATAAGTCCATGCTAGGTCACCATTAGGTCATAAGGTTAATTTCCTAAAAATTGGTCATGTCACCATTAAAATCATTTTATAAAGGAGTAGTGAAATTCATGTTATCAATAAAGGGTTTAAAGCATGCATTTTATCTCATTTATAATACATAATTCCATAAAGTTATGAAGTTGCATTGTAAAGATACATCAAAGTCAAATTATGAAAAATGATGGTGGGTCCACTACCACATCTAAGTAAAAAATAGATTTCCACAAGCTATAAAGGATTCCAAATCACTCTCCATTTTCTCATTTCATTTTCCAAGACATTACTCCGCCAAAACAAATCGAATTTTTCAGCTAAAGATCGGTGTTTGCATGCCCAAGCCCAGTTTCTCTTCAGCGTTTCGCATATCCTCATGTTGTGTTGCGCATTTCCTTGGACTGTTGTGTTTTTCATCAAAGAGTTGTGAACTTCCTTGCAGTGGTTTCTTTCATCACATTCTAGTTCCATCACATTCAATCCAGGTTGATGGCCTCTTATTTTCTTAATTAATCTCTTAGTTGTGTTGCTAAGTTTCATTTCCCTCTCCTAGGGTTTTGAAAAAAGTTTTCATGATTTCATGATTTCCATGACTTCCTTGCAGTGGTTTCTTTCATCACATTCTAGTTCTATCACATTCAATCTAGGTTGATGGCCTCTTATTTTCTCAATTAATCTCTTAGTTGTGTTTCTAAGTTTCATTTCCCTCTCCTAGGGTTTTGAAAAAAAAATCATTAGTTCATGATCAAAACTTGTATCCTAATGCTTGTACACCTTCTCCTATCATAATCACACATTCCCAAACACCCTCTATCAAACCCATCCTTAAATTCCATCATTTTTACATAAACCCTAGCTAGAGTACACTTGCCTAGGCTAGGATTGTGTTTCCCTTCTTTGAAACCCTTCCCCTCACCCAAATTTTGAAATTCCATCTTCCTTAGCTCCCTAAAATCCCTCACTATCCTCCCAAATTTTCCCACGAATTTACCAGTTCCCCGTCCCTTTCATTGCCCTTAATTTCCTCAAGCTATCTAAATCCCCTTTTTTCCTACAAGTAAAACCCTAATTTCTCTCCCATAGAGCTAGGTGTTACCATGGAGTCTGAAACATATGAACAAAAGAGGCATAAAGGAGGGAATGCCATTAGATATGAGCCTACCTCAACTCAAGAAATCATATCATCTCCTTTCATCATAAAATCATTTGAAGATGCAGGTTGTCTTGCCTTTTACCAGAGAATTGAGCAACTTAAGTTTCATGACCAACTGACCAGTGCTTTTGCCACCAAGATAAGGAGGGATAAAGTGACTATAGCATGAGTTGAGTTCACTCTTTCAAGGGAAGTCATCTCCACAGCCACAAGGATTCCAAACACTGGAGAAACTTCGTTTAAGAAAAGATACATTGACCTTCAAAGTTACAACATGTACTTGAAAACACCATATAAGACAACTCCAAAACATGTTTTTCCATTCAGACATTTGCTAGACAGATATGCCCCTCTCATGAAATTGATCATGAAATATTTTACATGTGAGGGCAGGTATTCAAGGTTGTATCAATACAACATGAAGCTTTTGATACATTTCACTGGTGTGAAGCAACTCAACTTGCCTTACTATCTTTACAAAATCCTAACAAAAATGACACAGAAGGTACAAAATATTGGAGAAAATCATCATACTAGTTTATTTCATCATGGCTTGGTGAAAATTCTAGTTTGTCATCAATTGGCATAGGTAAATTTGTCTTGGGATGGCTTTGCAAATTTAGCTTTTCACCCAGATTCTCTAGCTATATCTAACGGTGAGTCAACACCTCTAAACTCACCAACAAAGCAAGAGGTTGCTTCTTCAAGCAGACCTACCAAGAGGACTTTTATGGCAGAAGTGACTAAGACTTATTCCAGAGGCAAAAGGCTTGTGTTTGCTCCAAAGATTGTTGAAAGGGCCAAGCCTACAGTAGGTGAACATAGAGCATCCCCATAGCATGAAGAATTCACTCATCCAGGTACCAATGTGACAAATGTGGAGAAAGGTCATGAGGAAAAAGTTGCAAAGAAAATTATAATGGATAAGGAAGTTGAGATCAGAAAGTTGGAAGACAGGTTGAGAGAGGCAAATGCTTTGATAGCATGCTTACAACGAGAAAACATGCAATTGAAAGTAAACCAAATGATCCAAAACAAACACATAGCAAATTTGAAGAAAGAGGATTTAAAAGGAAAAGCAATGGTTTAGTTGGATGATTCAGAAGATAAAGAAGAGCAAATCACACCAGGGAAACCAAGAATAAGAGGCCTCAAGAGAGCCCTTGAGCTACAAAAAGAAGTTTCTCCACCTAGAGGTTAGATCATTGTTAATGACTTAATTACTAAAGAGATCAATGTAGGCAGAGTATATTGGCTTGAAAATGTCAATGGCCACTTAGAGAAGCTCCTCAAGAAGGAAAGTAGGGACAATAACTTGAAAAGAGATATGGCCATGCATTACTACAAAAAAAACAAGGTATCCCAAGTCAGAATCAAGCAATTGAAGAAAAAGCTCAAGGAAACCATAACAAGCCAAAATGACAAAGACAAGATTGATCTACTTGTTGATGCCTTTCCCATGGCATGACATATCATATGATGACTTCACTTGACAATTTTGAAGAAATTTTGAGATTTTTTAGCATGTTTTGAAACTCAGAAACAACTATATGCGCAGTGCCTAGGCGCTACGCTTTTTACTTAGCGCTCCTTTTGCCAAAAAATAACCACCATTGGGTATATAATGGCCTAATCATCTCAGCTATCCACTTTTTCAAACTTGTCAACAGACAGATTGAGAGAAAATGTCAAGAAAAGGATCAAAAAGTCACTTTCTGCCACTATTTCGAAGCAGGCACTGCACATATCGTAGCCCTCGGAAAATCAATTTTTTCTTCCTATTGGAGTGTCCAAATCACTTTCTTAAAGAGTTAAATGACAACTAGAGATCCATATCTTTCCAATGAGCTATCAAGCTCTGAATTTAGAGTACGGGAAGGCCTCCAAAATCCTCTTGCAAGTCAAGCACTATGGATATGTCTGAAGGCGCTACACATATCCCTGATGGCGCTGTGCATATCTCTATCAGAGCTTTCTTTCAGCAGATTTCAACTTAATTATGTAATTTTACTATTTCAATGACTAGATGATGTAATTATGGGTAAATTATCTTAGTAAGTTTTTTTTATGCTAACTTAGGCCTCATTAATGAAGAAAAACTCAAATCAAAGTCTGAATGAAGAGTTTGTCAACGTTTAGAGTCTTAGTTGTTGGTTGAGATATTTTTGGAAATTGTTAAACAACTCCTGGATTCAATCCCTGAGAGTGGGGAAACTATTTATTTTGGTCTATATATATCATTTTCTCAGTCAGAGAGAGGGTTGGACATTAGAGTAGAGAACTCGTGTGGTTTTGTACTTGAACATTTTCAAGAAATCAGAGCAGTTGCAACTATTATCTAGGAATTCATGTGCAGTGAGTTTGTGATGTTGTATTTTCTCTGTTATAATTTTATATGAAAGATATTCATCTTCTCTTTTCATTCATCATTTCTTCACTGGTTTTCCTTAAGGTTTATAAGCAGAATTCTTCGCATAAAACTCTATTTTTATGGGAATATCATTATGTGTTATTTTCCTTCTTGCTTAATGAATTCATGATGTACATGATCATTAAGACATCTTGCTTCTTCTAAACACTACACTACACTGAAAAACCCTAAGCCATGACAAATCTATTTCTACCTTGCTCCTCTATATCTGTGTTGTTGTAACCCTTTCATCCTTTTAACCTAACTACCCGGTTTTCATCCCTTATCTAGCATCAAAATAATAAAAACTCAAAACCTACCTGAGCCTAGCATATCTAGCCTAAAATCCTTTTACATTCCAGTAAATTCTTTGGTTGTGATCTCATAGAAAGAGCCCTCTCTAGTTTGGTGGGCTAGATACCAAACTGAAAGCTTGTTGGAAATAATACTGAGAGGGGGGGGGGGGGGGGTGAATCAGTGTTATCAAGTCAATTATTTCCTTCTTCAAACCCAGATCATATACGCTACTTCAGTTAGTGAAAACTGCGTATATACGCAACTACAGATAAGGAAACCCACATATACCATGCAGACTTATAATTTAATTTATCTTACAGATGTTGATCATTAATCTATGTATCAGAATCAAATAAACAGTAACCATAAACAGTGAAACAGAGCAGAAGACAATCACACACAAGAACACAAGATATAAGGTGGAAACCCAATGTGGGTGAAAACCACCTACTGCAATTCATCTCTATCTTCCTTTATTTAGAAACTTCTTTTTACAATGTTTCTGTACTGGTGCAATCCTTTACCAGTATGCGGCTGCTACCTGCAGAGAGCTACAACCCTCTCTCGTTCTCCAGTTTTTCTTGGAAGGGAGCTACAACCCCCTTAGCTCTTGTACTAGCTGGGATACTAGTACGCAGGCTACTACTTGTAGAAGCCTACAAGCTTCTCTTTGCTTCCAGGGACCACGTTTCATAAATTTTCAGACTGGATCCATCAAACATCAAGAATTTCTACATCAACCAGTCATCTTTTCACCAATCAAAACTAAATCAAAATAAACACTTCTCTGACAACTGTACCCAGATCACAGTAACAGTAATCACACACCACTTCTAAACCCAGAACACTGCAGCAATAAACAGAAGCAGCTAGAACATAAATCAAGATACGTACGCTACTTCACTATTCAGAAACCTGCATGCATACGCTTCTCTGTCAAGACCGACCTGCGTATACGCTACTTTCACTTACAAAAATAGCGTGTATACGCGCCTTCGCTTCACTAAACCTGCGTACAGATCTATAAAGGATAATTCATTCTTTCAAACATTCAGACATTAGTTAACCCAGATTATTAGATTTATAGATCAAGCGTGCGCCACATATCACAGATCAAAATCATACAGAGATACCACTATTCAAGCCTGAAGATTTTTACCCATCAAGAGAACTTACCCTTTTTCTTGCGCTCAAGTTCCTCCTTCATTCAGATCCAGATTTGCACCATAACCCAATCACCGGTATTCCAGATCTAGCATGATATCAGATATTCAATAATTCAGATAATCTTTTCCCAATTATCTTCTTCCTCTTTTATAGTCTTGCCTTTCACAATACCACAGCCAAAAACCATAACAAATCAATACGAAGGACCCAATACATGGGATCAACACATTAGACGAGATACCAAGGTGCAAAACCATAGGTTCAAATACCAAGGACAACATACCATGGACCAAAAATAAGTTCTCCCACATGTACGCGCTTTCCCTTGCATGAAAGTGTGTGTATACGCATAGGCGACTTTGGAAAGTCTAACCCACATGTATACGTGGCTTCGTTAAGGTGAACCTGCATATATATGATTTCCTTCATTCTGAGAGCCTGAAATGTGATCTGTCAACAGAGTGAGTTTCTATCAAGGACAAGACCTGTGCCATGGCGCCAAACCTGTGCAATAATGCCAACAATCTCCCCGTTTGGACTTGATGGAAACCCTAAGATCCTCAAAGTCATTCTCCCCCTTTGTCATCAAGGGAAGATGGTTGTGCTCCCCCTGAGTACATGCTGAAATCTCTGCTCTGCTGTGTTGAACATGCGCCCCCTGACTGTAGGCAAGATCTGCAAAAAGATGTTCTTTAAAAAAAATGTGACTTACACATCATAAATGACCTTCCTATCACCAAAATACTCTATACATACATCCATCACCCAACCAAGTGGGGATCATCCATCCAACCAAGTGGGGATAAATCATAAATTTACATATGACAACCAATTACATTACATCATTCATCCTAGGCATAGTGGGGAAACCAAAATAGGTCGTTACATGACCTTGATAAAAAGAAGATATACATGACATAGAGACGAAATATCTAGAGCAAGACTATGAAAGTCATCAATAACTACTATCAGCAACGTTTTCCAATCATTAATCAAATCAGCAACCATGTTCTCTTTCTGTTCTTCCTCTGCATGTGTTCCACCTGAAACCAACAACATTTGTGAGCTTGAACCAAAAGCTTCTAAGTAATGCCAACAATGCATCATTAGAAGATTATCTGCACCCATGAACCTGTGCCAGATGGTCTCTGTCAGACCCATATTAGACTATCTTCAACCAGAGTCTGTCCCTACTGATATCTTGCAAACCTCCATATACGCGACTCTATATGCATAAACTGGCATATGTACGCGGATCCTCCTAATGCAACTTGCGTACAACAACTTTTCTCTGAAACAGACAAGTTTCAACAGCAGGATGAAGCATCAACTACTCCTAGCTTTTGCCTGAGGTATTCAAATGTTTCCCTGGGCAGCGGTTTGGTGAGTATATCAGCAACTTTCTCCTTAGAGGGAACATACTCCAACTTCACTTTTTGTTCCAGCACTTGTTCCCGAAGAAAATTATATTTGATAGGTATGTGCTTGGTCTTTGAATGCATGACTGGATTCTTTGAAATGCTGATTGCACTTGTATTATCACATAAGATGGAG
>APFE030673232.1:26547-108057 GCA_000404065.3 Pinus taeda | reverse complement strand
CATACACAAAATAAATTCCTAATTCTAGAATTTACATTAGAGGAAATCTTTCCTCCTTGGCGGCTAAGTTTTTACCTCCTTTTCCTTTTTACTCATAATGTAATCTTTATTTAGTACAAAAGCATCTTTTACCTAATAATTTAAGCTTTTTATCATTTAGTAAGTTTTATTCTCCATGCTAATCCTTCTTTTAGAGAAAAGATAGCATGTCTTATTTTTTTTCCTATTTTTAACTGAGGAAAAACATAGGAACAACAAGCTTTTCTCGTCTGAGTGCATGCACCTGCATCAGACTCCCAAGGTTGAAAATGATCATGATCTCCTGATCATGCTTTTTTTTTCTTGTCCGCCTGGATCCCATACTTTGTTCTGCAAGTCCCCATCTGTTGTTACTTGCTGCCTTTCTCCAGGTCCCCATATTTTACTTTGTCTTGCTCCATTAGCTGCACTTTCATAATCTGTCTCTGTTTTCATCTTGCCGCTGCTTCCCCTGCGTCTCTTCGTTTCTGATGTTTCCCGCTCAGATGCTTTTAACATGATTCTTCTATTGAGCTCAATTTCTTTGTCCAATAATTCTTCCAGCTACTGATTTCTTGCTGCCTGCTGAGCTAAGACGGCTTGCTCAGTTTGTACTGTCACCCGCTGACTTCTTGCTTCTATGCTTGTTTCTGTTCTAACTGCCACCCGATCATCCATGCCCTCTTGTCTTCTGGAACAGAAAACTCCTTCTCCTTTCATTTGACTGCTTGACTGAGTCAAATATTCACCAGTACCTACAACAATACCTGCATTCACAAAACACTTATCAGAATAAAAATCATAAGGCCTTAGTGCCTTATTTCCCACTACCAACACTTCAGTATGCTGATCCCAATCATTCTTGAGACTATCAGTTAGTCTCTCCTCAACATCATCTTCTTCAAGAATACCTTTGTTTTCTGGAACCTCTTTATTTCCATTCATCTCTGTTTTTATATTCTGAATACTTATCCTCTGTGCTTCTAGTCTCTGCTCCAGAACACTTAACTCATGCCATAAACCTGTAAACTCCTTTGAAAAACTTTCTGTACAATCTTTGATATTTCCACAGGCCAAGCTTTCTGTTGTTACTATCTCATCACCTGCATTCATGCACAACTTGTCAGTTGGAAAACTACAAGTTTTAACAGTCTCACTTGTCAGTTCAGATACCAGTTCTTCCAGCTGATCCTCTTCTTCATTCACATGAACTTCCTCTTCCAACTCAGCTGCTGTGAGTTCTTCTTGTTTCAACTGTACATCCACTGTCTGCTCCAAGTATTCCTTTCCTCCAAATAACAGAGTTTTTGAATCAGTCTTCTGTCCTGTTACATCCTCCTGCAAAGGCAACAATGTATGATTGACACCATCCTTTCCAAATTTGTAGGTGTTCCTCTTCCCATCATGCATGGCTGCCCTGTCATATTGCCAAGGTCTTCCAAGCAATATGTGACACACATCCATAGGCATCACATCACAAACAATTTTGTCTTTGTAC
This sequence comes from Pinus taeda, assembly GCA_000404065.3. Classification (NCBI taxonomy): domain Eukaryota; kingdom Viridiplantae; phylum Streptophyta; class Pinopsida; order Pinales; family Pinaceae; genus Pinus; species Pinus taeda. The sequence continues at coordinate 106,541 of APFE030673232.1, read as the reverse complement.
TTGCCCACTTGGAATTCTACTTCACGTTGTTCACTTACCAGCAGTTGATGTCCCTTTTGCAACCATGACACTTTATACGATGTTGGGTGCCTCCTTGTTTTCAGCTTCAATTTCTCTACTACTTCTGTAGAAACCAAGTTATTAGTGCTGCCACTATCAATGATCATCTGGCAACATTTCCCTTGAACTTTGCATACTGTCCTGAATAAAGTTTTCCTTTGTGGCGGTTCAATCACCTCCTTTGCTGGCTTGATCAAAACTTTGTTAAGTACCAAAGACTCTTCGCTTTCTGGTGTATCCACTTCTTCTGTTATTGTTGCCACTGGTACCTCTTCTTCATCTGGAGCAACAATTGCATTTCTCTGCCTTACTTCTGCATTCTCTAGACACTCAAAAGCTCTGTGTCCCGATTTGTTACACCTGTAACATCTTATTTCTCTGCCTCCTCCTCTACCTCCTCTTCCTCTGGAAAAACTCCCTCTGCCTCTTGCATCACCTCCTGTGGATGCATGCTGGGTTGAGCTACTGCTAGCTCCTTCTGCAGGTGCTGTAGATCTTCCACTGCCACCTTGACTTTCTTTTCCTCTGAAATTCCCTCTCCCTCTGGCAGACTTCTTCCTCATGAGTTTTTCTTCAGCCTTCAGTGCTATCTGATAGGCTTCCTCTACTGTTTTAGGAGACAGTAGACTTATCTCATCCTGAATGTCCATCCTGAGGCCATTCATATATCTAGCCACCCTCTCATCTGTATTATGGGCTTCTCCAGCTCTTATGCTCACCTTATAAAACTCTTCTGTATATTCTTTCACTGTTAAAGCTCTCTGTCTAAGATTTTTCATTTGTCTAAATAACATCTGCTGATAATTACTGGGCAAAAAATTACCTTTTAGCTTCGCTACCATTCTGCTCCAATTCTTGATTGAATTCTTACCCAGTCTTTTCCTTTCTACCTGCACACCATCCCACCAGAGCGCTGCATGGCCTACTAATTTGGTGACAACAAACTTTACTTTCTTCTCATCTTCCAATTCCTCATAATCGAAGAATTTCTCCACGCTATTAATCTAGTCGATCAGTTCTTCTGGATTTATTCCTCCTTGATATACTAGTACTAACTGGTTCCATGGTCTGGCAGTGGATTTCATCACTGACTGGAAGAGCTTCATCTCAGGAGAAATCTCTACAGCTTCCTCCTCTGTAGCTTCCGCTTCAGGTTCACTCACGTCTCCATCATCTATGTTTCTGCCGAAGATTAGCGCATCCAACCTAGCTCGCAGCTCCTCTATATCTTCCCTCAATTCGACATTCTCAGCATGCCATCGTCTTCCACCACGTCCACATCCTTGTCCTATTCCAACCCTGAAAGCCATCCTTCTATTGCTCCTGAGATTTAACTCAATGTCAGTTGTTGGCTCTGATACCACTAATGATGGACTGGTCTCTGGCTCTAATATCAGTCTTCCCAATTTGATTGAAATATGTTCGACATCCGCCTTGCTGTCCCTTGTAAGGCCTTCTAGATCATTAGTCATTTACTGAATAACTCATTTACTATGTAAATGATACAAGTAACCCTTCCACTGACAACAATTTAATATCTACTCACCGTTCTCAAGAATTGAAACAGAGTATATGAGCTTGGGCGCACAGAACTTCTTGAAAGCACACACATTTGAATATTATGACATTACACCATATAAGTGGTGAGCACACAGCATTATCAGAACCTTTGTAACATTACACAATACAAAAATACATGAATTATGTGTACATGCACAGCTTTTTAATGAACACACAACTCACACCCTTTAGCATTAACAGATAACCAATATCGAAATTATAATGACAACGTATTGGAATTGTTGTTGGACAACCGCACTGTACACACGGTTCTTTTAACTGTCACGGTATACGTTATTAACACAGCGTCCCAATGGAAATGCCACAGGAATACATATCATAAAACAACATAAATTCACTGTTAATTTAAAGCACTCCCAAATGCCACAACATTCTTCAAATAATACCACAGCTTACCATCAGATTTTACAGGCATACAATCATAAAAAAAACAGTTAACGCAATGCCATTCTGAAGCACCTCCAAATATTTGTTTATTCAACCACTAAAAAAATATCAAAAGCGCGCCGAAGAAGTCTCCCTTATTACACAACTAACTACATACAGTTCCGTGCTCTCTTTCTCATTCTCTATCCAAGACACTCTTCAACCAATTGAGTTTGCCAGACAGCTAACTAATTGGAGGCGCTCTCCTTTTGATATATCAAGACAGGGTAGAGTTCTGTTTACGTAGAGCCATTAGAATAATCCCTTAAGCGAACAATACCAAGTACGATTCATGGGGTGTGTTGCTTTAATTGGATGCAGTCGCGGTTGAGGGTTGGTATTGATCCAGATCTAGCTTACGTCAAAGGGAATCACCTTGAATCCCATTACTACCTTGTATTATGTTGCACCATGCTGTTTTTTTTTTATTATTTGTTCCCTGGTTCTTGGTTGAGTTCCAGTACTCAAAGAAAATTGGAAGGGTTGATTTTTGGGCTTGAAAAGTCAGAGATTTAAATGTTCGAGGGTTTAAGGACTTGGGATGATTTAATTTTAGGAATTCAAGGGCTGAATTGGAAGTGTGTAGATGTTTGAAGACCAAACTGCCTAACTTGATTTGAGGCACATGCTGTTATATGCATGCATGAAACAAGATCCTGGTTATATGCGAGTTGAGGCCTGCATCACTCAACCATTCCAAAGGTTACCACCACTGTAGTTTGCATTCCGAGAGAGACAAATGAGAGAGGTTCATATTTCATGGTGAGGTGAAAGAGAGATGTGTAGGGTTTAGTGAGTTAGTTAGGTAGTTAGATAGAAGTTAGCTAGGTAGTTAGACAATGGATCTAATGGTCAAAAACATTTTAATTGTCTAATATTTGATCTGATGGTGCATAAGGGTACACAGTGGAAGCTTGGAGAGGTGTTTTCAGAGGTTAATGCATTACGGTATAATTAATTAACATAATTAAGGTTTGGATAGTCTTACAGATCCTTGGTCTAAGGGAAGCTTGTTTCCTATCCATTTTTCTTAAAGCAATGACCCATACTAGATGAATTAAAAGACATAATTATTGGTGGTGTGATAATGGATTACACCTATTACTTGCATGTTGGGTACTTATTGCATGTTGTGAATAGGTCCATAAGCACCCAAAGTAGAAAATATGGGATTGGATAGAGGAAAACATGGATGTTTCACATTGAAATGTGAAGAAAAGGAACGGTCATACTCAAACAGAGGAATCTACGAGACTACTCAAAGGAAAAAGAAAATAAAGAGAATGCTCATTTTTCACATGAGAGGATAGAAGTTCTTTGGGAGTATTTACAATTTTTTTCTAAACCTTAGCTCATTGGTTCACATTAGTTCTATTCTTTATCAAAAGGTGATTAATATTGATGTTGACAAACTAGCATAATGGTGGGGCTTGGTATAGCTTATTGGGTAGGGTTGGAGTTGATTATCGAACATGTAACCTAGAGTTCGTGCTCTACAACCTTGATCTTGTACTCTATCATTCTAGGCACCAATCCCTCTTAGTATGTTTAAGACCATGTTAATCTAACCATGTGGGTTGTATGAAGCGAAATGAATGAACAAAGCACTTATGTAAGCTTCCTTACTGCAAGTGATTACTTGTTAAAATTGTAGCAAGGAAAAGCTTCTTTTAACTTGTGCCCAATCATAGAAGAAAATTCAAATTCAGTCTCCTAGAAATCCGAATTAGCTATCAGTGAACATGTGTGATGTTTCCTATCACTAGTTTATTGTCATTTAATTCATGTTAGATGGGTTTTAGTTAGTTATGTGAAGTTGATTCCTATAATTTAGAAATCTAATTGAGTTAACTACTATTTTTTGTCAATTAATTAATCTCTAGTCTAGAATAGAGATAGTTTAGAGTGTAGTTGAGCATATTTACTTTTGTTAACTAAACTGACTTTGAGTTAACTAGTTCTAGTTGCTAAAATTAGCTCTAGTTGGTCATGCAATTCAAATTTCCTTTTGAGACTCAATGGAAGCAAAATTTTAATCATTTTTGTACAACATGTTTTGTGTATAGGCTTGATAATTGAGCAAGCCTATTTCTCTTGGGAATTACGTAAGGAAATAGGATATTTCCCTATTCCTTAGGGGCCGAATTGTGGAAGGAAATAGGAACATCCTTAGAGGTTGATTTGGCTAAGTGTTGGGATGTTGTTCAAGAGTATTTTACTAGTGTTGTAGAGGTTTTACACTTGAATAATATTCTTTGTAATAGAGTAGATTTCTTAGTAGATAATACAAATAAGAAGGGTTTTTCCTAATTGGGTTCCCTAGATAAAAAGTTACATTGAATGTGTGATTAATCTATTGTGATTGTGTTTCTATTATTTGTTTTCCCTCTGTAAAATTTTAAGTAGAAGAAATATTGTGTCTTTTGTTATTAGTTTGATTTCATTAGGAGTTTCAATATTTTTAGTATTTTCTACATGGTACGAGAGCATAAAACAAGGTAGAGAGCTTGTTCCTTTATCAGATCCGAAGCGAGTTGAAGAAGAGCTCAGTTGGTGCAGGAATTCTATAAGTGTGGGAATCATGTCAGTCTATTGTTTGAGAATAGATCATGCCCTGGAATGAACTTCAAATTTATGTCCATGGAAGGATGACATGGATGGTGTGATAGATGACAATGGAGTTTTGGAACATCAAGACTGATATTCCTAAACCTCGTATATCAGATGCTCAAAATATAACTTAATGGTGGAAGGATACTACCAAAACTAGAAGGATGATCTTATAAGGAATTAGAGACCATATTATTCCAAATTTTCATGGTAAGGAGACAAAATTCTAGATGCGGAAGGCCCTTACTGATGTTTTCAAAAGCAGTAGTGATGCCAGAAAAATTGCTTTGAAGAACAAATTGAGGATCTCCTGAATTGGAAAAGATGAGCCGATTGATACATATATATCTAGGTAGGCTCAAGTGAAGTAGGATCTCTAAGTTTTTCGAGAGACAACTCCATCATCATAGATTTTAAGCCTTGCTCTTCTTGGGCTTCAAAAATCTTGGCATAGTTTCCATGATATTGTGAATGGCATACATAAGCTCCCTTAGTAGGAGAGATTATAGTCAGATCTCATGCAAGAAGTGAGAAGGAGGAATACAATAGATGGAGTCTCATATAGAGATGATGAGGAGGAGAAACTTGATTTACGTGGAAAAGGAAAGAAATCCAAGGGAAAGAAAGTCCAAGGAAAAATTGAACCGAATTAGAATGGAGGCAAGAAAAATAAGGATCTTAGCAAGATTAAATGTTTTGAGTGTCACAAATTTGGAAATTATGTTACAAAATGTAAAAACAAGAAATCTAGCAAGAACATTGTAACAACAGTAGGACGAGAGGCCCTCTCTTCTCAATTTGAGTTCGATTTCTCTCTAATAGCTTGCATGGTGTGACAATGCTAGAAGGTTGTCAACAAGGGGGGCTCCCCGATGTGAAGTCCCAATTAGACCTCACACCATTTGGAGTAGGAGCCCCATATAGAGTATGAGCCCAATCACCATAACTTAAAATTTTTCCTCAACTACAATGAAAAACATAAGAGCATATGCACATAACCTTTGAAGTCAGCATTAAAGTTGACACCATGAAACACCAATTGCATTGTGTAAAAGGAGGCTTTCATGAGAGGTATGTAAGAGTGATGAACTAGAAGGAAAGTAATAGCATTGTCCTAATGGAGGAACATGAGAGAAGGGAAATATTTATCAGTTATGAAGTAACATAGTTCACATAGACACAACAAACATTAAAGAAAATACAACACACATTCAATAAGATAAGTACCAAAGTCAATGAAGTCATTAACATGCTTATTACATATGAATGAAACATATACCACAAACATCTAAAGAATAGTCTTACCATTTTCACGATACATGCATGAAAATGTGTTGAGTGAGCCAGCTTCTAATTATGACTTGAAAGATTCACGTACACAACTACAATGGTGAGCCACTCACTCCAATAGTGGACCATTAAGTCACTTCTTTCTTCTTCAAAGAATGATCTTCTCTCCTATGCTAAGCTAGAGAAGCCAAGGCTAGCTCTGTGAAGGCTAAGCCTCCAAAATCTATTTCCTTGAGTTATGAGAGTGTATTTATAAGAAGAGGAATTACCTTTCATATCCTGTGACTCTTGAGCTTCCCTAAGGACTCTTAGACTTCTAATGTGACATTTGGCTTTCAATATGACTTTTGGAATTCTTTCGAAACTCTTTTGTCCATATATAACTATGTGACGTTTCATGCTCCACATATGACTATTGGACTTCGACACTTTACATTTTTTCATCTCCTTTTGATAATAAAATTATTACATCCACAAATGATGTGGCAAGACAAATGTACATACATGAAATTGTGATCGTACTAGTACAAGTTACAACTTGACAATGATGACAGGAACGCCATGAGGAAGTGGTAATTCCAAGTTGTTTCCCTTCCAAATTTGTATTCAATCTAAATGAGAGGTTTGTTCTGTATCTCATCTTCATGAAATATCTTATTCATTCTTCATATTCACCCTCGAAGGGGCTAAATGGTATGGAGTCTTCATGCGGTCCCGATCTTTTTTCTTATATTAAACTAGCATCCCTTCATCTTCTTGCTTGATGATCTCGTCATGGTTCCAGCTTCACAAGTATATTTTACCATAGTCTCCCTCTCCTTCTCTATGAGTATCACCATATCATGGAAAGATGTAGTGTCTGAAAGTGAAGATTTCTCATCAAAATATGACATTAATTAGGAAACCGCGTAGTCTAGCTTACTTCATGAAAATCATTAATTGAGACAGAATTTGGTACTAGAGTGGGAGGAAGTCTCGAGGATTGCGTAGTTCATAATTCTAGAGGCCAATAGTGAGATGTCGAGGCTCGCCATTGTGTAATGCACAACAAAAGAGGCCTAGGAAGGAAGACTGTATAGTTGAGGGTCACAAAGAGGTAGGATTTCCCATTGTGACTATGAAATGCATAGTTTAGGAGAGAGAGACTATGAGATTGTGTAGCTGAACAGGTAAGGAGGGAAAGGACATAACTTATTTCTTTCCAATGTGCAATTGTTAGAAGAATACAGGTTAGAGGGAAAAATTGTATAGTTTTGGATGTCAATACATTATCCTCAGGCATTGTGAATGCACAATGCACAGTTCTTGGAGGCAGGAACTGTGCATTGCATGGTTCCAGTAGGAAAGGATGCATGTTTGAGTTTTTCAACTACACAATGCGTATTTCATGGAGGGCAGAGCGGGTTGAAGTTGGTCGGGTGAAATATTTTCTAGAATTTCGTTAAGTGTGGGATCAGTGAAGCATATATGAAACCAAGGTAATACTTGAACATGATCACACACTCAATACAACTTTCAACACAACATTGAACATTTATCACTCATAAAAAACATTCCCCCCTTAATGCAACAAGAAAACAATACTTTCCCCCAAGTTTGACACTTAAGATACACTTTGTGATGATAGTGACAACACTATTACAAAAGTGCATGAAACTTTAGGAATGGATATAATACATGTCTATATAATAAATAGAACCCATTGAAACCAAATTTTCCCCTTGAAATGAACCATAAATCCTCTTTTTGAAATGTCCCACTCTTCCTATCCAAAAATATGAAACTTACAAAAGAGAAAAGTGGAAATGGCACTTGCAAAGGTGTAAATAAAGTGGAAGCCACACATGCTAGAGTAAAGATAACATGAAAGTGAAAATTGTCAAAGTGAACACAAAAAAAAAATAATTGCGAATGTGAAAGTGACAGTTGAGAAAAAAAGAGTGTTAGAGTGAGAATTGAGAAAACCAACCAAAATTAAAGTGCAATTAAAAATGAAGTGGGGGAGACTGACAATGGAGACTCTACACTAACTGTTGATATGTATTGTGTAGTACACTGTACTTATGGATTGTGTAGTCACTATCACTAGTGATTGCGCAAGCGTTATATTCAAGAGTTTTGCAATGCTCATCTGAGATTGCGCATGAAAATGTGTGTTTGTCGATTCATCAAAAAGAACACGTGTTGTAACAACCCCTTGCTGATTTTTGATGTAAACAAAATGTGAACAAGATCATGGGACATGTATTCCAAGCTGAATTATTGGTAAAGCATTACATTGGGCAACACTTGATATTGATTAATCGTTATGAAAACGGCAAAGGAATTCGCAAAGGAAAAGAGGCAATAATTGGAATTTATTTATTAAATTAATGGAAAATAGGAGGAAAGGAAGGTGAAGAGACACATATTTGCTTGCAAGGGAAATGAAAGGGAAAATGAATAAAATAGAGGCTTCAATGATAAAAATGTTGGGTGTGGAGCTTGATTATCTTCTGTATTCAAAGGTATCACCGCATTGGACCCGAGTTCATAATAGGGTGGCAATGCTGCCCATAAAATACTCGCTGCAGGGGGGTCCAGTGGTGGCCAGCTACAACCTTTGGGAGCCTCCGCCCCCCCTGGCGGGGGGATCAGGGGTAGTGCCCCTGAAGCTAAGAATAGATGTAAAATTGCCTTGTAAAATGTTGTAATTTCATAGTCAATCTAGGCCACTCATTAGGCAGAGATCTGACGATAGAAGTTATGTTTAATTTAGGGTTTTCCCTAGGAGGCAACCCCTCGCTACATATGAGGGAATTGTGTTGTGTCTACGTATATCTGTATTCTGAGTGAGGAAGAGAGAGGAGATTGAGAGTGAAGAGGGAGTTACAGCAGAATTGTTGTAGGTTGTATCACTTAAATTTTCCTAATAATATAAGAAGAAGGACTAGATGTTTCTCCGTGGAAATAGCCCAAACTGGGTGAACCACGTATATCTTTGTCTCTCTCGTTTTATGCGTTTTCTATGTTTATATCTCTACAATATTTTATGTGTTCCATTGCTCTGTAATATATAATTTTCCAACAACTGGTATCAGATCAAAGGTCTTTTTGGCTGATAACCTTGCAAGAGAGAAGGGTTCCTGGTTCGAGTGGGAACATTAACAGAAGATGGTAGGTTTAGGGTCAAAAAACTCAATGGCCTAACCTACCAGTTGTGGAAGATGCAGATGGAAGATTATTTGTATCAGAGATATCTATACAAACCATTGAGTGGAAAGACAAAGAAGTTGAGGAGTATGACAGACACAAAATGGGATATTCTTGACAGAAAGGCACTTGGAACAATATGGTTGTGCCTAGCGGCACCTGTAGCATTTAATATTTCAAAGGAAACGACAACAGAGGGTTTAATGTCGACATTGGCCAAACTATATGAAAATCCCTCAGCCTCAAATAAGGTATTTCTTATGAAGCATTTATTTAATATGAAGATGTCAAAAGGTGGCTCTGTTATTGATCATTTAAATGAATTTAATACAATGACGAGTCAGTTAATCTCTATAGGGGTAACCTTTGATGATGAAGTTAGGGCTCTATTATTTCTGTGCTCATTGCTAGATAGTTGGAATGGTTTATTCATGGCCATTAGTAACTCTGTCTCTGGATCTAGTACTTTAAAGTTGGATGATGTTATCGATGCAATCCTTAGCGAGGAAATGCGGCGGAAAAGCCCAAGTGAGGCATCATGTAATGCTTTGACTATAGAGACTAGGGGAAGAAAAATGGAAAGAGGAAAGAGCCCTAGATATCACAGTAAGTCAATAAAAGGCAGATCTAAGTCTAGATCAGGGATAGTGTGCTAGAAATGCGAGAAGAAAGGACACCTGAAGAAAGACTGCAAGTCCCGAAAGGGAAAAGGAGGAGATGCGCAACAAGAAACTAATCATGCAGCGAATGTAACAGGTGATGTGTTGCAAGATGCTTTGATTCTTTCATTAGAAAATATTATTGATCCCTGGATGGTAGATTCAAGGGCCTCATTCCATGCCACACTTGATAGGAAACATTTTTTTTATTATGTTCAAGGAGTTTTAGGGCAGGTTCAATTGGGTGATGATAAACCTTGTAAATTCATTTGAATGGGTACAATTTTCATAAAACAGCAAAATGCAAATCAGTGGTTATTGAAGGAGGCAACACATGTTCCATATCTAAAGAAAAATTTGATTTCAACAGGGTAATTGGGAAGTGAAGGTTGTGTAACTAATTTCACAGATAAAATCTAGAGGGTCACTAAAGGATCCCTCGTAATAGTGAAAGGAGGAAAGGTTGGTACATTATATTTATGCAATGGTATTTCTAATTCTGTTAATTCTTTAACCTCTACAGGAGAAGATATGACATTGTGGAATCATAGGCTCGGGCACATGAGTGAGAAGGGGATGCAGATTCTTCACTCAAGAAATTTTTTGCCAGGTTTGAAGCATGTTGATTTAAAATTCTCTGAGAGTTTTGTTTATGAAAAACATAAGAGAGTCAAATTCCTTAGAGTTGGGAAAGAAAAGAAGAGTGAAAAATTAGTTCTTGTGCATACAGATGTATGGGGAACTTCTCAGGTATCATCTCTTTGTGGCTCTCATTGTTATGTTACTTTTATTGATGATACAACCAGAAAAACCTGGATTTATTGTATTCGAAATAAATCTGATGTATTTCATATTTTCAATGAATGGAAAGCTTTGGTTGAAAATGAGACGGGAAAAAGGTTGAAGTGTCTCAGATCAGACAATGGAGGTGAATATTGCAGCAAAGCATTTGATAGATACTATTCAGAGAATGAAATTCGTAGAGAGAAGACAGTTCTAGGAACACTAGAAGAAAATGGTGTGTCAGAAAGGACGAACAGGACAATCATGGAGCGTGCAAGGTGCATGAGATTGCATGCAAGATTGCCTTTACAATTTTGTCTAGATGCTGTGGATATTACTGTTTATTTAATAAACAGATGGCCTTCAAGTTCCTTGGATGGTGGTATTCCAGAGGAGGCATGGATAGGTAAAATGGTAAACTACTCTTTTTTAAAGACTTTTGGTTTTGAAGCCTTTGTCCACATTAATAAAAAAAGTAGAACAAATGTTGAGGAAAAATCAAAGAAATGTACCTTTATTGGATATGGTGTTAATGATTGTGGTTACCACATTTATGATTATGGTAAACAAAGCATCATTAGGAAGAGATATGTCATATTCAATGATAAGTTTTTGTATAAGGATCAGCTGCAAGAAAAGAGACAGGAAAAAGAAAAGAGAGAATACACAGTGCTTGAGGAGATCATAGAATAGGTGATGGTGCCTGAAAATCATAATTATCAACAACCATAATAACAACCACAACAAAAAAAAGCACCTCAAACACCTGAAAGTGGTGTTAGAAGATCTACCATGATCAGTAGACCCCCTGAATGATACTCTCCTTCATTATATTATGTATTGTTTACTGATTCTAGTGAACCAGAATGTTATGAAGAAGCAGTACATGTAGAAACTAGGAAGAAGTGGGAGAAAACCATGAAAGAAGAGATGGACTCCTTAGCACATAACTAGACTTGGGACTTAGTGAGGTTGCTTGCAGGTAAAACAAGATTGCAAAATAAATGGGGTTACAAGTTGAAGGAAGAAGATGGAGGTAGAGAAAGGTACAAAGCTAGACTTGTGGTGAAAGGGTTTGCACAAAAAAAGGGTTATAGACTTTGATGGGATATTTTCTCCTGATGTTAAAATGACTTCAATCTGAACTATTTTAAGTCTAGTAGCAGCTGAAGATTTGCATCTTGACCAGTTAGATGTAAAGATGGCCTTTGTCCATGGGGATTTGGAGTAAGAGATATATATGCAGCAAACACAAGGATATGAGGTAAAAGGGAAGGAGAAACTATTGTGTGGGTTGAAGAAGAGCTTTCAAGGCTTAAAACAGGCTCCAAGGAAGTGGTATCTAAAATTTGACAGGTTTATTCTGAACAAGGTTATACTAGATGTCACTCTCATCATTGTGTTTATCTCAAAAGGAAAAATGATGGTGGCCATATTATATTGTTATTGTATGTAGATGATCTAAAAATAACTCTTGCATGATATCAGTAAAATAATTATTGAATGAAGGTGTTATAGACTCATGTGCTATTGTCTGTCTATGTCATTTTAGGCAACAGATCGATCAGATTGAAAAATACACAAACGCTAGAAAAATGGAAAACAGTAAGAGAATCACAGTAAGAAAATACAACAACATAATAAATTAATAAGGAGTTCACCCTATCCTCTAGGGCTACATCTCCGGTCCATCTTTCAGTGGTGGCCTTCTTTTATTGTGTCCTTAAAGCAGAGATTTACAATGAGGAGCTCAATTTGAGTCTCCTAAAATAGATAATACTTGGTAGCATGGTTCTTGGATTCCCTAAGCCACTAGAGTGCAAAGACTCTTTGCTTACCAAATATTGACCTCTCTGGTCTTTAATGGGAGGAGCCCAATGTGGTACTCAATTCCTGACACATCCTCAAAGGATTGCTTGAACCTTTGAAGCATTCTATCTACTTGATGCTGCCTTTGGTCAACTTGGATTTCTATTTTCTACTTCTTGCTTCATTGCCTTTTCTTCGCTCTCGCCTTCTCTGTCTTTGTTCTCTTCTCTTCTATCCCATTCTCTGTCTATTGATGGCTTAAAGCTAATTTGGCCTTGAATGTTCACTTCCTCTTCCACCCCTTCAGACCACTTACTCCTGTTCACTTGGAGTTCCCTGCCTCTACATCATCACCATAATCCATAGGAAAGTGGCCACTTGCCCTCTCATGAACTGTGCCAGCTCTTCCTCGATCGTTCGGTAATTCAGTTACACTATCGAATGACTCATCTGCCAAATCAGCGGTCAAATCGAACATCAAACTTCTCTATGTCACATCTTAATTCACATGTCAAATCCAGTTTCTCCATTGGGTGCAATCTCCACTGTCAGATCTGGAGCTCCCAGATCCTATGGTGTTCACTCATTTAGCATGGTTGACTTGCTCGACCATTAGTGCATGATGAGAGGTAGTTTTCTCTCTCATTCACAAGACATGCATCATGTGATGAATGGAATCGCTCATTTTCTATGAAATCTGCTTACTACCCAAGGATGTCACTGATATACCACTGGTTTTGGAGCACGGGACCCACCTTTCACCTTAGCGCTTTCCCCACAGTTTCCCGGCTTCCCATGTGACCTAGTGCTTCACGACATTTCCTTCTTGAGGGTTTTTCTAAGTACTAATCGTGCGTAAAAAATGGCCTCCATTTCCTGATTTGGGCTTCCCAACTGCCATTTTTGCCTCTTACGCAGACTCCATGGGCCTTGGTCAGAACACTTTAATTGAGGTCCTAATCATTCCTTGGTAGATGCAAACCGCCACTATCCATAGGTCTTCCTGATCGCTCTTTGTTCATGAATTCTAAAGTTTGTCCTGATTTGATACGGTCATCACACTTTGATAATCTTTCATAGATCCAATTGGATCATGACCTTCCCACTTAGAAAGCTTCTGGACCACCCAAAGTTGGTTTTCAAGCATCGACTAAGTGAGGGTACAATTTTCTCACTTGTCTAATCTCTATCCACTTTGCACTGCTCAGCTTTGAACCCTTGAGCCCAATTCTGAAGTACTCAACATCTCCTCTACATGTCGTCCTCACCTTCCTATCCAGAATTGTGTCTTCTTGCAATTCATTAAGATCTTCAGGTAGCAGGTAATCAATAGAAGGCAATTGACTCTACTCTTCATGATCCTCAATTAGTGAGGGTTCAAACAATCTCAAGCAATCTACATTTACAACTGAGTAGATGTGCATGTAAGCTGGTAGATCGAGGCGAAAAGCATTCTCACCAATCTTTTCAAGTATTTTGAAGGGTCCATACCTAATACGCTTTAGCTTTTTACCTTCACTTTGCATCATATCCATGCTGATGTACAACCAGACTTGGTCACCAACATGGAAACTATGCTCCACCCGATGCTTGTCATGCCTTACCTTGTATTTGGCTTGGCCCTTTTCTAGCTATTCTTGTATTGCTCAGTGGATCTCTTGGATTTGTTCAATGAACCTAGTTGCCATGTCCACATCACTGTGTCCCTTAACTGTGGTGTGTTTACCAAATACAAAATCCAAAGGAGAACTTGCTGTCAAACCAAAATAGGTCTTAAAAGGAGATCCCTATGTAGAAGAATGCTTTGTTCTATTGTAAGCATGCTGCACATAACACAAATGTTCATCCCAAATCTTAGGATGCTTGCTGCAATATCCTCTAAGTAACTGGATCACTGTCCTGTTAACTACTTATGTCTGGCCATCAATTTGTGGATGAAAAGTTGTGCTCTTGTTTAGTTTGGTGTCCATCATTTCCCATAGACTTGACCAAAAATTCCCGACAAATCAAGTGTCTCAATCAGATATAATGGAAATGGATACTCCAAAATGAACCCATACATGTTCAAAGAATAGTTTTGCAGTTTGTTCAGTTGTAATCTGTTTATTACAAGGTATCAAAATACACATTTTGTTGAACCTATCCACAACAACATACAGATAAGCATGACCTTTCCTAGATTTAGGCAGTCCTCCCACAAAATCCATGGAAACACTTTCCGAGGGGTGACAAGGAACTGGTAATGGAGTGTAGAAGCCTAGTTTTCTATTGTTGGGCTTCCTTTTAGCATACATAGTACACTGTCTTATATATATAGAAATTGTCTCATTCATTTATGGCCAATAACAAAATCTTTGCAAATATTTTACTTACCCTAAAGTGACTTGATATTAGAGAAGTGTGTGCTTCTCAAATTATCTTTAGTCTTTGAGTTTGTGGAATGCATAACTTCCCACAAAAGTATAAGAGTCAGTCCTTTACATGATAATCCAATTCTTCTACTCATTTTGTTTGACATAAAGTTGCATATACATCTTTAAAGTCCATATATTGAGCATATTTTTCAATGTAGCTTTCATATAGCACAAAATTATGCTTAAGTATAGTAGATGCATTTATAATGGGTCTAGATAACATGTCTGCAACTTTATTGTGTATGCCTTTCTTATATCTGATGACTAAATGAAACTGTTATAGAAAAACCATCCATCTATAATGTCTTGATTGCTGCAACTTAGTTTGGTTGTGTAGATATTGAAGTGATTAATGATCAATATGTATTACTGTCTCTTTGCCCACTTGTAATGTTTCCACTTTTTCACACTCTGTACTAATGCATACAATTCTTTATCATATGTAGGATAGTTAACTACTACAGGATTAAAAATCTCAGAATGTTAACATATGATTTTATTGTGTTGTGTCAACATTGCTCCCATGGCATAGTCACTAGCATCTGTTTGGATTTCAAATGGTCTTTGAAGATCAGGCACTGCCAGTATAGGTGTTATACTAATCTTTTCTCTCAAGGTGTCGAAGGCTTTGCGCTATTTGCCTCCCCTCTGAAACACCTTGTTCAAGCTCTTAAAGCATGTAAGGGAGTTGCAATTAAGGAAAAGTTAGAAATGAACTTCCTCCAATATTGTGTTGCTCCTAAGAAGCTTCTAACTTCTGTAGAAAATTTGGGTTTAGGCTAGTTTACAATGACTGCCAACTTAGAGGGATCTAATTTCAATTCACCACCCCCTACTATGTAACCCAAATAATTCATATTTTTTTTGTGAAATTCACATTTTGAGAGTTTAACATGAAGTTTTTCTCTTTTCAAAACATCTAGTGTCTGCTTAGCATGCTTTAAGTGTTCTTCCCGCGTTTTGCTAAAAAAGATAATGTCATCTAGATACACAATAACAAAATCATCAAGAAATTGTCTGATTACATCATTCATTTATCTCATGAAAGTAGTAGGAGCATTAGTTAGGCCAAAAGGCATAACCAGCCACTCATACAATCCCTACTTTATTTTGAAAGCAGTCTTCCATGCATCTTGTTCTGCAACTCTAACCTGATGGTATCCACTATGCAAGCATATCTTGGAGAAATAAAAAACTTCTTTCATTTGATCTAAAAGATCATCTATCCGAGGAAGGGGATAACAATTCTCTATTGTTATCTTATTCAGTGCTCGGTAATCAATGCACATTATCCACGAGCTATCTTTCTTTCTCACCAAAATGATTGGTGACCCACATGGTGATGTGCTAGGTCTAATGAACCCTTTCTCGAGCAACTCTTGCACCTGCTTCTTGATTTCAACATTCTCTAAAGCAGGAATCCTGTACATTCCAATGTTAGGCACTGAAGCATCTTGTTGCAAAATAATATCATGCACTATTTCCTTTTTGGGTGGCAGACCTTTAGGTTCTTGAAACAACCTTTTGTAAATTAGCTTGTTGTTTAGCATTACAACCCTCAAATACATTGGTTTTATCAGGTTTCTTGTCATTTACAACCATCAGTAAGGATTGTTTGCATGAATTTATCATTCTTTCCATCTGCCCTGAGGTTATGAGAGTATAATTATTCTTCAGCTTATGAGCTCTTACAAATTATTTGACTCCATCTTTAACAAGTAGATACTTGTTCTCAGCTCTATAGAAAATAGATTTCCTATCATACAAGTAAGGACTTCCTAAAACAATTCCACATATATCCAAAGGAATTTTGTCTAACTCAAGCTCATCTACAAATGCTAACCCAAAAGAAAACTTCTGTTTGCATTGTCCAGTCACTTGTAGTTGTACTTTATCATTCAACCATCCTAATGGGTATGGTCTCTTGTGAGGTGTGGTTACTAATCCCAACTTCTTTACAATTGCTTTAGAAATTAAATTTACCTGTGAGCCATTATCAAATACAGTATCAATATTTTGACGTTTGAGGTGTGGTTACTAATCCCAACTTCTTTACAATTGCTTCATAAATTAAATTTACTTGTGAGGCATTATCAAATAAAGTATCAATCTTTTGATGTTTGGAAATAACTCGAATATGGAAAAGTGCAGGTATTTTTCTCTCATTTTCGTCATGAATAGTAGATTGTGAAGAATTAGCAGTAGATGCTTCAGAATTCTTACCTTTTATACTTGTGGCTACAATGGTTGTTTCATCTCCTAAGTCTAACCCCAAATCTTTCTGAATAGTTGCAGCAGTCTTCTTCTTCTTGCCCTCAAACTTCTTAGGTCTCAGCAATCGATGTAGAATCCAAGAATGCTCATCATCATGCCCATCCTTTTTACAGAGAATGCATCAAGACTTGCTTTTCTATGCAGTGTTATTCTTCCTTGCTTTCCAATTTTGCTTTCTTTTCTCCTTATTCTGGCTTACAGTGTGTTGGGATGATCCCCCAACTTTTGGATTTCCATTCTTTCTTCTAGCTTCTAGATGAGTAGCTTGCACAGATACCTCATCTATACTAGTGGGATTAAACATGATGATAGTATGCCTCATGTAGCTATGTAGACCACTATTGTACTTCAACAGAGTCTCAAGTGAGTCTAATGAGATTCCTAGACTCAATGCTCTCTTTCTAAATTCTTGAGTGAACCCTTGCACACTTTTCCCTTTCAACTGTCGAAGAATTTTCCAACTCATCATGGCTTGCTGCATGTAGGCTAGTGGATACAACTGTTTTTTTATTGTAGAAACAAATTCACTCCAGACAGAGATAGTCTTACCATGTCTTTTCATGTCAACTTGGGTTCTGCCTTCCCACCAAACCAAGGCAGTGCCTCCAAGGTGTAGGCTTGCGAGTTGAATCTTGCTCTTGTCTGAATTGATATTTTGTACTTTACAATAAACACTAATTTGTCTAATCCAATTGCCCAACTTTTCTGCATTCAACTCTCCATCATATATAGGTAAATCAAATTTAACATCTAGTTTGATCAAAGAGGCTTTCCTTTTGCATTTAGGGCTATTAGGAGGTGTGAGAAATCTTTCCTCTTTCCCTTTTCCTTTCGAGTGGTCATGGAAGTGAGACTCATCTTCTCCTTTGTCTTGTTTAGAACCTGGTTAATCTTCATCCTTATGTTTTCCAAAGTCCCTATACATTTATTCTAGGATGGAATTTATGGCTAGGATATTATCTATGAATTGAGGGTATGGCCCCATAGAACCTTCCTCTCACATTGTCTTCCGAGGATAGACTCTTCTAATTTCAGGATTAGTTTCGACCAACTCTCCCTCTCCTAATTTGAGGTTTGATCTAGTTAGCATTCAACAGCTAAACCAACACAGGCTTGTCTAACCTTAACAGCCTAAAGCTCTGATACCACTTGATCTAAAAATCACTCTTGAGTGATCTCAGTTAAATAATTATTGAATGAAGGTATTACAGACTCATGTGTTGGTGTGTGTCTATGTCAATTTAGGCAATAGATCGATCAGATTGCAAAATACATAGATGCTAGAAAAATGGAAAACAGTAAGAGAAACATAGTAAGAAAATACAAGAACATAATAAATTAATAACCAGTTCACCCTATCCTCCAGGGCTACATCTTCAGTCTAGCTTTCAGGGGTGGCCTTCTTTTATTGTGTCTTTAAAGTAGAGATTTACAATGAGGAGCTCAATCTAAGTCTCTTGAAACATATAATACTTGGTGGGGTGGTTCTTGGATTCCCCAAGCCACTAGAGTGCATAGACTCTTTCTTTACCAAATATTGACCTCTTTGGTCTTTAACGGGAGGAGCCCAATGTGGTACTCAATTCTTGATAGATCCTCATAGGGATTGCTTGAACCTTTGAACCCTTCTATCTGCTCAATGCTACCTTAGGTTAGCTCAAATTTCTGTTTTCTGCTTCTTGCTTCACTGTCTTTTCTTCGCTCTCACTTTCTCTGTCTTTGTTCTCTTCTCTTCTATAGTGTCCTATGTTTGTTCATGGCTTAAAGCTAATTTGTCCTTGACTTTTTGCTTCCTCTTCCACCACCTGGGATCACCTACTACTATTCGCTAATTCCCTACCTCTATGTCATCACCATTGTCCTCACGGAAGTGGCCACTTGTCCTCTCATGAATTGCACCATCTCTTCCTCGACGGTTTGATAATTCAGTTACACTGTGGAATGAATCATCCACCAACTTAGTGATCAAATCGAACTTCAAACTCCTCTATCTGGCGGCTTAATTCCCCTGTCAAACAAGTTTTCTCCATTAGGCACAATCTCTGCCATCAGATCTGGAGCTCCCAAATCCTATGATGTTCGCTCATTTCACGCGGTTGACTCGCTCGGCTGTTAGCGTGCGATTAGAGGAAATTTTCTCTCTCATCCACCGAAGACGTGTTGTGTGATGAATGGAATCACTCGTTTTCTGCCAAATCCACTTACCGCCCAAGGATGCTCCTGATATACCACCAGTTTTGGAGTGCAGGACCCGCCTTTCCCCTCAGCACTTTCCCCATGATTTCTCGGCTTCCCACTCGACCCAGAACTTCGGGGATTTTCCTTCTGGAGGGGATTTTGATAGCAATGTGCATCAAAAACGGCCTCTGTTTCCTAATGTGGGCTTCCCAACTGCTAGTTTTGCCTCCTGCATGGACTCCATGGGCCTCAGTCAGTTTGCTTTGACCGAGGTCCTCATCGTTCCTTGCTGGCTACAAACTACCATTATCCAAAGGTCTTCCTGATCGCTCTTTGTTCATGAATTTTGAAGTGTGTCCTAATTTGATATAGTCATGGCACTTTGATAATCTTTCATGGATCCAATTAGGATTAGTAGATGACATGCTTGTTGCAGGTTCTAACATGCATGAAATAAATGTGCTTAAAAGAAAATTGAGAAACTAATTTGTAGTGAAGGATTTGGGTGCTGCAAAACAAATCCTTGGTATGAGAATAACTAGAGAGAGGAAGAATCACAAACTATCATTTTCTCAAAGTGAGTACATCAACAAGGTGTTGAAAAGGTTTAATATGCGGAATGGAAAACCAGTTAGTATACCTTTGGCTAGCCATTTCAAATTAAGTAAGGAGGAATGTCCCAAGGCTCAGGAAGAAATGGCTCGTATGTCTAAAGTTTCATATGCATCGGCAGTTGGAAGCTTAATGTATGCAATCCTTTGCACAAGACTAATATTGCACATGTAGTGGGAGTTGTAAGTAGGTACATGAATAATCTAGGAAAGGAACATTGGATTGCAGTGAAGTGAATTCTCAGGTATTTGAGAGGTACCACAAATCACGCATTATTCTTTGGTGGTTCAAACACTTCTCTACAGGGATATGTTGATGCAGATATGAAAGGTGATAGAGATAACAGGAGAAGCACAATAGTGTATGTGCTTACTATAGGTGGAATAGTTGTCAATTGGGTCTCAAAGCTGCAAAGTGTTGTTGCACTCTCAACAACAAAAGCAGAGTATGTTGTTGCTAGAGAGGCTAGTAAAGAAATGATTTGGTTACAAAGGTTTCTGGATGAATTGGGTAAGAAGCATGAGTTGAGCAAGTTATAGCTCTGGTACCATTTGATATGGTCAGCGTTCGAGGATGGACAGTTGAAGCTAGAAAAGATACCCACTAGCCAGAATCCTATAGATATATTAACAAAAATTGTAACCAGGGAGAAACTGTTGTGGCCAGCAACAACCCCCCCCTTTTTTCATTCAAGTGTTATCCAAAAACTAAATGAATGGGGACCCTTAGTTAAAATTTTAAGAAAAGCAAGAGTTTCTTTTTTTTCCAAAATAAGGTCACCATCGTAAGCTTAGCAAGATATTTTGAATACTTTAAAAACCTAAGTTTATGATGAGAAAAACCTCAAAAAAGGAAAGCCGCATTGCAAAATGAGAGTAAAGTCCCATCATTTGGCTATCACATCACAATAAGAAAGAGCTAATAAGAAAAACTTCAAGATTTACCGATCTACGATAACACCGATCGCAAGATCGCATATCGCAAGGAATAGGCTAGCGAAATTTGGTGAACATAAAACTTCTGCGATCTGTGACATTGCGATATCGCGATCTGCGATGATTGCGATGTCGTGATCTGTGATGCCGTGATGCATATCGCAGAATCGCTCCATCGCGAATCTTTCGAGCACACTATTCAAGAAAGGCCACCTATTATAATATGACTCAAGATCATGCACTTTAAATGTTAATAAAGAATTAGTTGCCAGTAATTAATGAAACATGGACACGTGCTTTTCGAAGAATTTCTTCACATAAGGTGGCATATTTGATGTATCTGCTTCATTTAAAATTCTCCCATCACCTTTCTTGATCAATCATTTCCATTTCACTTGTGACTGCAGGAACAGAGAGCGGAGCACTATACAAGGCAATACGCCAGAAGAAATGGGAAAGAAAAGTAAAGCTCAGAGCTCCGAGGTGAAGGGGATGGCATCATTATACAGAGACACAGTGTGTAACAGAGACGCGGGGATATCAACATGGGAAGGCATGTACAGACTTCTTGAAGAAGAAAACCCTAGAATAATGAAGGTTGCCGCTGGCTCAGATTCACAGGGATCGTCCGAGGCATCCCTAGAAGAATTAGCTTGCTCATTCCTACATAGGATAGCAGTAAGACCGAAAATTCTCCCATATACAGACATGATCAAGTGGATACTTGATAATACAGAAATGAAGGACAGAAAGTTCAAGATTCAAGGACAAGGGCTCATCGTATCGTTCACTGTACAAGATTTAAAACTCATGTACCATCTTCCTAAGCCGCAAGAAAATTATAACATGCAATTCATTGAGAAATTCATGGCAGAAAACTTGGACCTATCAGATACCACCAAGGACTGGTCCAGAAAAGATGAACCTCTCAAGAAAGACAAGAGCGGTATGTACAACACTAGTTCCCTCACGTCCCCATATTGTTTTGTTGCATCCATGCTTTGTAGATTGTTTGGGAAGCCAGATATCAATAAGTTTTCATCTGAATGGTTGCCATTAATAGATGCTGCTACAAATGCCATAATTATAGATTGGGCCAAGTTCTTTTCTGATAATCTGGTCACGGCTATTCTCAATTACCGGTCTAAAAGATCCATGTTTGAAAGGATCTATCCCCCTTTTTTCCCATCTGCATATGTTATGGACTCTATTTGTTATGTGTCTAAATTTCCTATTTTGGGTTGGAAATGGATGACTCAGGACCCATTACCCATTCATGTCTATCATAAGATATTATGGGACTCCCAGTTCGTTCCACATTTTTACCAAATTTGTCATGGGCTTATCCTACCCTTGTATAGAATGATATATGATAAAGACCCCCCAAGGTGCTCACCCTAGGCACAGATAGATATCGTCCCCATCGTAAGATGGTTCTGGGAGGAATTATTCACTTATATTAGAGTTTTTGGAAGCACTATCCCCCCTCATGTTCTACCTTTATATATCCCCAATAAACTTCTGGCTCGAGAAATTGCTTATCAAACTTGTTGAGAAGGCGGCCTAACAAAAGATTTAAAGGACAAGAAGAAGGCCATATGGCAACAGTTTCGTGTGGCTTGTGGGGCCTTTTCACTGTTCGATGTAGGTCATGCATTCGTAGAGATACATAATATAACATGTCTCCATTTATTTAAAATCTCGGCAAGACCATTTGACCTAAATGAAATTGCTCATAATTTCACAACTATGGTCAAGGTGAAAGTATTCTTTGGCAAAAATGATTTATTTGATGACTTGTTCCAAAATAAAATCTCACTCCAAGAAATTTTACGGGAAGCCCAATCGTAATTATCTCCAGAAGACCTTCAAAAGTTCATGATATATAGGGAAAAAATATTGGCTACTATCCCTTTAGAAAAGCTGCGATTACCTACGAGAGAGCCAACTCCAAGCATCAGCCTCAGTGGGAGTTCAAGCAGTCCCAGATATAAATCTAAGTCCATGCAAGAAACATCTGAACATTCTAAAAGATCCGGGAACGACCAAAATAAGAACGAAAAGGCAGCTAAAGACACGGCTTAGTCGATCAAAATTCCGCAACAGCAAGTTACTACCTGCCCGCAGAAAGATCCTCCCTCTCTCATCATTAAACCACCACCTGTCATAACCGAGCTGGACAAGGAATGGGAAAACTTCAATGAGCTGATCAATCTTGAAGGACAAATCCCAAAATCACCTACTAGCAATACTTAGAATGCAGAAGGAGTAATCTCAACCATAGTCTGAAATGTCTCAGAAAAAGAAAATGTTCTTATCTCTCCATCTTCCGAACTTGTGCTTGATATAGAATAAATTCCTCCTTTGGATATCATTTATAGTCCTCAACATAAATCAGTAGTGAGAAGACAAAGAAAGGAAAGAAAATCAGAAAATATGCTACATCAAGACGCTAAGCAGTTGGACATCTTATGGAAAGACCCAAACAAAAATCCAACTAAAAATCTCATTAAGCTGTCTCAGATCGTAGGAGTGTATGCTTCTGCGACTATTGACAAAGCATCAAAAGTACAACAATTGTTGAAAGAACAAGAAGATCAAATAAAATTTCTACAACAACAATTGCAACAAGCCAATACTAATAATGAGGCACGCGAACAACTTGAAAAGTAACAGGAAGAGTTCCAGCACATGCAAGTAAGTTATCAAAGGAGTCTGGACGAAAAAGGAAAGCAATTGAAAAATCTACAAGAGACGCATAAAGATGAGCCCAATCTTACAGAATTTATTTTAGAATCTATTGCCTTGAATGAACAACTACTGCAGCAACAAGAAGTATTGGGGCGAAAGATATCACAATGGAGTTACTAATGCGAAATGAGTGATAAGATCACTAATCAAGTGGTCGAATTACGAAGAGATTATGATCTGGTTGACAAACAGATGACTCATTATCTGATTTGGTAGGATGGAGATGAAGGAAAAGAGGCAGGCACACCCAGGATAAATGAGAATCATAAAGAGTTGCTCTTTAGTAAGTGGGATGATCAAATCAAAGAAGCAGAAAAGGCGGCAGGTACAACAGCTACAACAACAAGTATTCTCATTGACTGTATAAATGAGAATTTGCACAGAGAAAATATAATCACAGAAACTATTTTGGGGTATTTTCCAAACAAATCAAAATTAGAGGAGGATTGGAAGCAGAAAGCACAGGAAAAGGAAAAGGAAATCCAAGTACTAAAAGGATTAAATTGGGAATGTTACTGGACATATTTGGTTAAACCGCATAGTCAGTGGATGACCTTGAAATGTATCACGAATACGGCTGAAAAGGTGGTGCCAGCACTCGTTGATTCCATTTTCTCAGCACAGCTCAAAGCAGAAGTTAGCCAACCGACTCTCCTCAAAAAAATGTTGAACACATGCAGCTTTAAATACCAGATACAGAAATAGTTTAATTTGGACTCTTATTTTTTGCTTAAAAAATTAGATTAGAAAAATGGCGGTCATTTGAAAATCGCATCCTGATTTTTTGTAAATAACTTATTATCAGATTTAGTTAGTAGTATTTAAACCCTTCTCATGCATTTAGAGAAGGGTCCAGAAATTTGTCAAAAACTTATCCTCGGAACATGCACTTTTGCACCCTTAGAGGAGGTTTTGATGAATGGAAGGATCGAGATTTATTGATGTTTGCATTTGATATCTGCTACTGATGTTGCACTTCTGTACTCTTAGTAGATATTAGAACAAGGAAAGATAAATCATTGTTGCTTGAAGCTTATGAGTAGGACCAGTCATAAATGGTACTTTTATCTCTTGACCATTTCTGCTTATATTCTTAAAGCAATATACAGTTTTTAGTTGTTTATATGTTATTACATGAATGTTTGTGTTACCATTTGGAACTTTTGTACGGTGGAGCCATTTATTTATGTTTAACGTGTGAATAACTTATTATGCCATATGCTGTTCACAACTGTTTTGCTTAACGTTTTATGCAAATTGGTTCATGTTAACTGATTTATATTCTTATAATTGCTTAATGATCTTTATTACCAACTATTATTTGAAATCTCTTTAGATCGCCTAATAGAAGAATTACATCCGAGGTTAGCATAGATTAGAGGTGTTGTTTTCATTAGATTACAATAGCATAGAGTTAGATTAAAGTAGCTCAGATGTGAACTTTAGATCAGCAACATCCAACTCTGCACACACACACCCTTAGATTGGGAAATTGGTCCCATTATCCCCAGTCAGACTCACTATACTAAACAGATAAGGAGTTGTCAACTAAGGTCTGGACCGGGTGAGTATCCCCCTTGTTGTCGACCTGATTTTCTGGGCTTCAACAGAAACTAAGAATCTACTCAGTTTCAATTGGTCTTCAATTATGATGAAAAAGATGAGAAACATCCAGGTCAAAAGTGGAGTCATTGTCCAGCAAATGAAGCAGCGGTGGAGTTTCTATAATCAGTGTCGAAGTGGGAGATTGTTGGTTTTGGAGCCTGATTATATTCTGTATTCAAAGGTATCGCCACATTGGACCCCAATCCATAATGGGGCAGCAATGCCACCCATAAAATATTCACTGCAGGGGGGGTCTAGGGGGGGTGGCTGCAACCTTTGGGAACCCCCCCGATGGGTGGATCAGGGGTAGCACCCATGAAGCTAAGAACAGATGAAAAATTGCCTTGTAAAATGTTGTAATTTCATAGTCAAACTGGGTCATTCATTAGGTGGAGATCTAATAGTAGAAGTTATGTTTAATTTAGGGTCCCTTGCTATATATGAGGGAATTGTCTTACGTCTATGTATATCTATATTCTGAGTAAGGAAGAGAGAGGAGATTGAGAGCGAATAGGGAGTTACAACGGATCTGTTGTAGGTTGTATCACTCCAGTTTGTTGGCTAATATAAAAAGAAGGATTGGTTGTTTCTCCATGGTGTAGCCTAAACTGGGTGAACCATGCATATCTGTGTCTCTCTTGTTTTATGTGTTTTCTGTGTTTATATTTCTTCAATATTTTATGTGTTCCATTGCTCTGTAATATATAATTTTCTAAAAAAAAGGCTTCAAAGAAATAATTGTTTATCCTTTTGATAAATTTTGAATTGAGTTTTCCTTTCATTCACTCTCTTATATAAGCTTGTGCACTTAGAAAAATGTTGGAGCATTCTCGAATAACTTTAGAATTCACTTAGATTGGGAAAACCAAAGTAAAAAAATGTTGGAGGTGCAAGGAAAAAGTTAGATCCATAGCTACAACTAGTTTTATTTGTAGGTAATAGTTTCCATGTGTGATTTCCTTACTAGTTTCTAGATGCATAATATATGCATGTGATTCGTTGGTTATGTGTTTTAATTGGCATGGATATTTTCCTATAGACCTTAAGATGCATGTAGTAAGGAGAATGTAATGTTGTATAAGAAGTTCAATGTATTTTCCAGACGATATGGGTTTCAGCCTAAGGAACATAATAAATTTGATGGAAAGAAGTGTTTATAGCATTGTAATTTTGGTGGAGAGCATCACAATAGAGATTGTTAGGGTGGCAGACCTCATATTTATAGTGCTCATGAGGCACAAACAATTGGGGATGTTGGGCAGAGTATTCCTTAGATCTATTCAACACTTGATCATATGTAGGAATACCATTAGGCATCCATTATTGAGATGGAAGATAAGCTCTATGATCGATTCGTTTTATTTTTATTGATCGTGGATCTAATTATAGCTATGTTAATCATGACTTGGTGGATAAGTGTGGGTTGAATAAAGAAGTGCATGTAGAGTCTTGGTTGGTGTAGTTGGTTATAGGTACCAAGAAAAGAATTCACAATTGGGTGAGATCTTATGGATTTGAGATGAAAGGTATGCCCACATTAGCACATCCTAATGTGCTTCCTTTGGGTTCATACAATATGTTCTTGGGCATGTGCTGGTTGCACTGTCACAAGACTAAAGTGGACTTCTATGATAAGGCTATTGAGTACTTGGACGGTTATGGGGAGAAGAGAATCTTCTCGGGAAGGAAGAAGCCTACATTAGTGAGAATGGTTATAGCTATGTAGTATTAGGAAATGATGTATATTTTGTGTAGTTCATTTTTCTAGTGAAAAAGGGAAGTATGTTGAGGATGATGACATTCCGAAGAGGCATCTAATTTTGTTGCAATTTTAGGATGTCTTTCCAATTGAGATTTAAAATTTATCACCTCATAGGGAAATGGAGTTGTTTGTTGACTTGGTAGCAGGTGTAGAAATAGCATCAAAGACACCTTAGATGATGAGCACTCAAGAGTTAGTGTAATTGAATTCGCAGCTTAAGGAAATTATTTATGAGGGATACATTAGGCCAATTGTTTCAACTTCGGGTCCACCAGTATTATTTGTGAAGAGGAAGGCTGGTACTCTCTAGTTGCGCATTTATTATAGGCATTTGAAGGATGTGACTATGAAAAACAGGTACCCATTGTCGAGGATTGATGACTTGTTTCATCAGTTGAAGGGAGAAACAATGTTCTCAAATATTGACTTGAGATCATGATATCATCAGGTGTGCATCAAAGAAGAATATATTTACAAGATTTCATTCCTTACGAGGTGTGCGCATTATGAGTTCATAGTTGTTCCCATTGGTCTTACTAATGATCCATCTACTTTCATGTGTTCGATAAGCAATGTGTTGCATCCTTATCTAGAAACATTTGTGATAATGCTTATTATTGACATATTGATATATTCTAATAATGAGGAAGAGAATGAAGAAAATCTAACAGTAGTATTGAGATTGTTGAGAGAGAATTAGTTGTATGCCAAGCTTAGTAAGTGGAGTTTCTTTCAGACTAAAGTTCATTACTTGGGACATGTTGTTTCCAAGGAAGGTATAGCAGTAGACCAAGAAAATATTAGAGAGTGGCAAGCTCCTAGGAATGTGGATGAGGTGAGATCATTAATGGGACTAGTAGATTAATACAGGAGTTTCATAAAGAACTTATCATGTATTTCCTATCCTATTACATTATTGAATTGAAAAGGGAATAAGTTTGAATGGACTGAGGAGTGTGCAACTAGTTTTGAGCAGTTGAAGAAGCTTCTTACTAGTAATTGAGTCTTGAATATTGTAGATCATGATAAAGAGTTTGTGGTATGTACATTCTTAGGTGCTCAAATATTTTTCTCAAAATTCAAAGTTGTCGAATCAGTGTACAACCTAAACAACTACATAGTTCTTGTTGTTATGAATCCAACACAACTCGTTTCATGCAAAATGGACTCTGTATGCTAATAGAAACGTGTTTTGTCTGTTTTCTCAAACATGCATATTCGGCGAAAAAAATGCAGCACTGCACAATCACTAGTCCAAACTAGTGATGTGTTAGGTTGACTGGGTTACCTATGTGGTAGGGTGATTGTGCATATGATTGGGTTCCTCCATTGAATCACATTGTGACAAGTGGCATCCATTTATTGGTGTGATATGGAACGTTTTGATTGGGTTTTCGGTGGCCAATTACAGGTTGCCACGTGGCACAGCCAGGGGCCACCACATGGAAGCACAAGGGCAACCAAAATTATGTTGAGATCGAAGAAACAATGGGCAGGGTCGAACCTGCGAGCTCCAAATCTCCAACAAAATTCTTTAGCAATGTGCTACCGGGGGCGGGTTGTTCCCCTTATGCCCCATGAACGTGGCCACCACATGACCATGATTTTTTAAAATAAGGGCTTAAAGGTATTTTAAGTGCCCCAACAATCCACCCAGATATTGGGAAATTTGGTGCTCGGTTAGTGGAATTGGAGGCAAAATTGTCAGTTAGGTGCTGGATTTGGTGAAATTTGTGGTGCGGTTAATGCCAAAAACTTGGGGAAGTCATAACTTAGTTAGTTTTTGACCAATTGGTGAGCTAGAAGAGGCTAGATAAGAATGTCTTGGTCTTCTGAAGCCATTGGAATATGTTTGAGAGCCATTTGAGCACTATAAATGTATGTATTCACAAATTTGAGCATAATGAAAGAGGTCCAAGCTATTGGAAGTTAGAATAGGAGGCATAGCCGGGGAGGGGTGAACTCCTTCATCATGTGTTGAGCTGTTACTATTTATGGTGATGTTTATGTCTATGACATGATGATGTTTAGTTTCTTATTTATGTTATTTTTCTCATGAAATTCACATAAAGAAACATAAAATATCATGGTTAACTTGCAATTTATCTCATAAAACCTCAAGCACTTTGTTTATATTCTGAATTGGATTTAAGCACAACAAACTTAACTTTCCCATCTAGATCAATTTTAGTGTCATAGCTCTTGGTTTTATTTGTGCAAGGGGGACCTAACTGTTTGCAAGGGAATGTGATTCTTACAAGGTTGAAGCTTAAGAGAGGAGAAGGAAAGCTTGTGGTTGTAGGTCCTCATGTTGGAACAAGGGTAAGGAGAGAAATATTGCCACAATCTCCACCACTAGTTCCACCTCAAATTGCAATTGAAGGAGACCCTCCAAGCATGTTACATGAAGGAGACCCTCCAAATATGTCAGAGGATGAGAAGGTTTTTAGGAAGGCTTTCTTTGACATGACAAGTATGGTGAAACTCCTCTATGAAGAGAGAAATACAAGGTTGCAAGGTGAAATATTCAGGCCTTTAAGGGGAGAGGGTTCTACATGAGGAAGAGGTATTGTGAATGGTGACAAACCATCATCTTCTCCACCATCATCCTCATCACCATATTCATGTTCATCTTCATATCCTCTTCCACTACTACAACCCTTACTGAAACTCATGCACATACTTCAAAGGGATATGGTAAAACTCCCCTATTGAAAGTAGAAGTAAAATTGGAATTTCCAATGTATAATGGTGAGGTGAATGTAGAGAAGCTTGACAATTGTTTTCTTCAACTTGAGGTCTATTGTATGATTCAAAACCTTCAATATGATGACACAAAGATTTAGCTAGCTTCTTGTCGAGCGATAAAAAGGTGTATTTTTAACTCCTAATTACCTCACATTAATTGTCAACCCAGAGACGAATTTTTATTTCAAGAGTGTACTCAGTATGAGGCAGCTATTTACTCAAGAGTAATGTTTTGTAGTATAGTTCTTAAAATAAAACAATAAATAAATGCTTGAAACAAAATCTAATTAGAACAGTAAAAAAACTCAAATGCTCTGTAATTAAATCATTCACTCAAACAACCATCAATTGAGCATACAGTAGCAATAACTCATTCCTCTAGAGATTGATGCAATTGAAAAGGCACTCAAAAGAAGGATCATCAAATTGGGAACTAGACAACATATGTCAATGTTCACTACAGTCTCAGACCTTATGCACACCAAAGAAATGATGATTTTTGAATGACAAGAAATGGAACAGCAACTAGGAAATGTAACGACGACTAATTCTTATAAACAACACCACCTTAATCTACAAAAATAAGTGCAGCAAGTGTATCCTACAGAAATCAGATAGCAATCCTCTATTTTGAAGGATGAATCGAATAACACACGGAAATAGAATAGCGCTAATTAATGATGAAATACGGAACAATGCTTGAAATCCAAACAGAAATACATGGCAACGTAACACACAACACACCTTAATAGTAATCTGATCTTGGTAATCCACTTACCAGTCTTAGTTATAAAGAATACAACTGTATTTTATAATGGAACGACAATATCAATAGATCCAACAATTGCAAGGAAATATAATCTCTAAGATGAATTCAGTAATACCAATTAAAGAGTGTTACAACAAATACATTCTATAATTGAACTGCAACGGTATCCTCTAAAAGCCAGTTATATCATTACTTAAAGAAACAACAATGCGTTGCAAAATCGATATGATATTTCTGTCTCAGAACATGAGATTACTTGATAGATCAAACGGAACAGAGTTGTGATGTAAAATAACAGAACATACTAGATTACTGAATAAAACTGATAATGAAAGCCATGCATGAACTACATATATAATATATAGCAGCAGCACAATCCACCAAAGGCTGGGCCCTTAGCCGCCAGTGAATGTTGTTTGGCTACTTCATATAAGGTGAATGAATAACAACTCCCAAATAATATAGTAATCATTAAAATGTGAAATCATTAAATCAACTAAAGCTCTGAGAATTACAACATGCAACAATCCCTTTTTCCTTCTATCCTATCTTGATTCATGAATCCTTAATTCTAAATCCTCAATTCCATCCTTTGAATCCCCCTCTTTGATCTTTGTTATGATTTAAATACAAAGAGAGCAGAGAGCGGTTACAACTGTGATGATCACAATATGATCATTATTACAAAATTGGGTTTTTTCCAACCAATTGATCAACAAGAAAATATATTTCCATCCATCTTTCTACAAGAGAAATGCGAATTTGGCTTTGCAGCTGAGATTTGGGAAATGGCCACACAACAAATCTGAGAAAATCATGCTCAAAGAACCCTACGTTTCTCTCAATACATGCCAAATTTGGGCAAAATGTTCTTCATTAAAGTTAGTTGGGTCCGTTTTGGACAAAACCCATGTTCCGGATTTTCCAGATTCTTCTTCATTTGCCAAAAATATCAACCGCAAAACTATCACTTCTTATTCCAGCGAATTTCTGAGTTGGAATATTTAATGATCAAATCTTCAATCTGGAAGTTGTATTCGAGGCTAAAAATGGTGAATAATGTTCCACTCAATTTATTAAAACTATCATTGATAAAACCATGCATAATCATCAATTTATTAGAAATAAAGAAGACTAAATAATATTCATTCATAAGAGCATAAATCAATATTAAATGGATGTATATAATAAATTATAATGAATGATATGATAAAGAAGAGTAACAATGGATGAAATAAGTGTTTAAAAAGTGGTCATATTCATGGCCACACACTTCCTAGAGAGTGGAGGGTACAACATTAATATGGTGGGAAGCCAAGACACAAGATGAGATGAAAAAACATGGTAAGATTTCAATCTCTTCGTATGATTTTACTGTGGCAATTAAAAGAAAATTTTACCCTCTAGCATATTTGTAAAAATCCATAATGAACTGGTGGAATTTTAGAAAACTAAAGGGTCAAAGTGTGCAAAGTTACACCCAAGAGTTTAGAAGAATGTCTTTCATATTAGGTGTAGGTTTTTAGTCACAAGACACTTTGTTGAAGTATATTGGGGTTTTACACAACTATTTCAGGCATACTATCCTTATGTTTAATCCTACAAGTTTAGATGAGGTTTGTGTGCATGCCACACATCTTGAATCAAGAGGGAAAAACATTCCACAAGAGGGAAGCAAGAAGCCTTATTTAAAGTGGAGACCAAGGAAAGAGTTTTAAATGGAAAGGGAAGAAAACTAGAACCATTAAGAAGAAAGGAGACAAACTAACGTGCAATAATTGTTCCAAGAAGGGTCACGATGAACCTCATTGTTGAAAGCTTCATCTTGAGATGAAACCAACTAAATTCGGCAACAAGGGAAAGCAAAAGACAATTGCAACCATTCAACACGATTTGGGATCTGAATTGGATGATGAAACTAAAATCACAACCATGGGGATAAGAGGTAAGGACTCCATTTCTAGAACTAGTACTTCAAATTTACACAATGAAACTCCAAATGAAAAGAAGAGGATAAAACTTTTCCACATTAGGGTACTCTCAAAACATAGCAAAAATGATTTTTTTTTTTATAGTGGTTGTCAAGCCAATCTCATCTTTGAAAACATTGTCAAAATTTTAAACTTGGAAACCATTCCACATCATAAGCCATATCCATTAGGATGGGTGTGTGGAAATGCACAATTGCAAGTAACTAGAAATTGTATACTGAAATTAACCATTACTGCAAATTTCATAGATGAAGTGGAACATGATGTTGTGCCACTAGACATACGTGGTATAATTTTGGGTGACCCATATCTCTATAACATGAAAGATATCTTCAATAAACATGAAGAAGGATATCATTGTTTCAAAGATGCAGTAGAATACATTGTAAGAACCCATAGGAAGAGACCAAATCTTTCAACTGTAAATGCAAGGCAAATTAAAAGACTAGTGAATTATAGAAAGAATTTTGTGCTTCTAATGATCAAACCCAAGAATGATGTTGATAATGAAATTTTTTAAGGTTTTGATTCAAGATTAAAATCTAAATTGGTTTATGTTATTAACCAATATGATGAGATGTTTCAAGAACTGAAGGGATTGCCTCCAAAGAGAGGAATCCAACATGAAATATAGGTGTATTAAGAGAGTCCTCTTCCTAATATTGGCATGCACATGATGTCAGTGATGGAAAGTGTAGCAATTAAAAAGATAATTCAAGAGTTCTTGGACAAAAGGATCATTAGACCAAGTACTTCTCCATGCGGGTCACCTATTGTTTTGGTGCCAAAAAAGGATGGAACATGGCACATGTGTGTGGATCTCCATGCATTGAACAAGATTACAATAAAGACGCATTATCCACTGCCTAGAATAGATGTTTTACTTGATAAATTGAAGATGAAAAGTATTTCACTAAGTTGGACTAAAGGAGTGGTTACCATCAAATCAGAATTGCTGAAGGAGACATTTGGAAGACAACATTCAAGATGAAACAAGGTTTCTTTGAATCGCTAGTTATGCCTTTTGGTTTATGTTATTCTCCTGCTACCTTCATGTGTGTGATGAATGATGTGTTGAGGCCATTTCTTGATGAGTTTTTTATGGTATACTTAGATGACATCTCAATTTTAAGTAAATCTCATGATGAGCATGTCATGCATGCGATAAAAGTACTTGAAGTACTAAATAAAGAAGAGTTGTATTTAAAGATGTCAAAGTGTGAGTTTGGAAAAACTACTTTAGTTTACTTGATATGAATATAAAATGGCATCAACCCATGGTATTCATTCACCCATGTTATTTATCCACCCATCGAATTACCCATGGTATTGTAAGTGGCATCCACCCATGCTATTGTAAGTTCCATCCACCCATGGTATTCATTCACCCATGGTATTTCCTCGTGGTATTGTGACATCCGCCCATGGTATTCATTTAGCCATGGAATTTACCCGTGGTATTGTAATCGAAAAAGACTATAAGTAGCAAGTCGCATTTTGTAAAAGGAGAGATGTTCAACCACAATGTAGCTTTTACAATTATTCTCCATTTAAAAAAAGGTCTTTTTTTATTTATTTATTGTGTGTTCTCCCATTTTCTTTCTGGCATTGTAATTTTCTAGATCTTGGGCCCTCCCCACAAGATCTGGAGCAGTGGCATTAGAGTAGGTTACAATTCCATGGGAATGATGGTTTAATGCATATTTCAGTTTCAAATTTTTGGAACAATATTCAAAAAACATTAGGCATGTGTTGTGACCTCCACATAGCACTTTCTTGGGCCAAGCAGGAAGAAATTTTCTTTTCTATTGTTCTCAAGATGTTTTTTGGGTGGAAAGTTTGTATATTAGATATGAAACATTTGGTGAAAAATTTACAAAAAAAAATAAAATATCTTGATTCCTTGCAAAAGAATACCAAAATTAAAAAAACAATTCAGCTGAATCAGAGTCTGGATGAGGGAAATATCGTTGATTTAAAATCAGCTATGTTGTAAAAAAAAATTATGGCAACTAGTGGACAAAACCTCTCATATAATTTTTTTCAGTTTCTATGCATAATTTCATAAACATTATCATAGATATTATTTCCTCCTGAAAAGTCACCCAATTTAAAAAAAAAAAAAATGGTCGAATCAAAGTTTCAATGTGGGAGATATTGCTGATTTAAAATAAGTTTTTTTTTTTTTAGAACTTTTCTAATGATAGAACAGTTGCAACACCAATTGGAGATTCCAGAGTGTCGAGATAAGGATTTCCAACACACGAGAGGATGCATAATGGTCATTCTATTTCCTAAAACATATTATAATAAAAATTATGTGTTATATTGACCGAGTTATGCTCATTTTAACTATGGAGTAGCATTCTGATCAGGTTCCCTTTGGAGATGTTCCCTCCCACCCCACTTTAGTAGGCACCTACTACTTCATCAACAATGAAAATCACGATTATAGGTCAACTACACAAAATCCTTGTCATCAAAATCCACTTGCTAGGCCGCACACTATTAGTATCACAGTTGGTCATAAGCATTACAAGGAATCTCTATTTTCGGAGCTCTGTTTGTCATGGTTACTGGTCATCCACAAACCCACACTGGAAGTCCATTTTCTAGGCTGCACACTGTTAGAATCCCAATTTCTCACAAGCATTACATGGTATCTCTATCATCGATCTTCATTCATCACAGTTATGGGTCATCCACATACCCACACTTCATCCAAGTCCATTTGCTAGGCTACACACTATCAGTATCACATTTGGTCACAAGAATTATAGAGTATCTCTATCCTCGGATCTTCATTCATCATGGTTATGGGTTAACCACATAAAACCCTTTTCTTGAGTGGCTCTTCATATTCAACAAAGGTTTCGTAGCAGGGAACTTCACCCAATGGGGACCATTTCTTCTTAAGGAGGGAGGAATGATCTGAATATAAATTAGCATCAACCCATGGCATTCATCCGCCCATGGAATTTACCCATCATATTGTAAGTGGCATCCACACATGGTATTTATCCACCCATGGTAATGTTGGTGGCAGCAACCCATGGTATCCATTCACCAATAGAATTTACCCATGGTATTGTAACCGAAAAAGGCTATAAGTAAGAAGTCGCATTTTGTAAAAGGACAAATGGTCCACCACATTGAAGCTTTTACAATTATTCTTTGTTTTAATAAAAAAAATCTTTATGGTTTTATTTACTGTGTGTTCTCTCGCTTTCTTTCTGGCATTGCAATATTCTAGATCTTGGGCCCCCCTCCCAATATCCATTTAAATTTTTTAGAGCTTGGGGGCATGCCCCCAAGATCCGGATCATTACATGGGTCATATTGTTGGAGGAGGTGAGTATAAAATAGAGCCCTCGAAGTTTGATTTCATTTTGAATTGACCAAGGCCCAAGACAATTACTGAGGTAAGAAGTTTTTTGGGCACAACCCAATATTGGAGGAAATTCAACGCTAACTTTCCTTCTGTAGCGACTCCTTTGCATGCATTGACTAGTGTGAAAAAGGATTTTCAATGGGGAGGAACACAACAAAAGGCCTTCAATGCATTGAAGGAAAAGATAAGTTAAACCCTAGTACTTGCACATCCATACTTGAGACAATCATTTGAGATACAAAATGATGCTAGTGAATACCCCATGGGTGCACTCCTCATACAACATGGTAAGCCTATATGTTCTCATTCAGAAAATTTCAATGGTGGAGTGATTAATTATCCTAGATATGACAACGGATTGTATTAATTGGTGCAAAGTGTCAAAAGTGGAAACACTAATTGATGGGTAAGAGAACAATCATTCACATTGATCATCAGCCATTTCAATACTTACAATCTCAATCTAAGTTGTAACAATCAAGGCACTTCTGATGGATGGGTTTTCTTCAACAATTCCCCTTGGTAATAAGATATAAGAATGGTATCTATAAGAAGTTCGTTGATATGCTTTCTAGCCCTATTATTAGTGTAACTAATTTAATGAAGCATAATTTTGTTTTGCATGAAGGTTATATTAAGAAGTATGCATTAGACAATGACTTTCAGGATGTTTATGCAAACTTGAGTCAAGGTAACGAAGTAGAGGAATTCGATTATCATATGCATGATAATTTGTTGTACCATCTTGGTAAGATTTGTATTCCACAGGGAGAAAGAGTCAACATCATAAGAGAGGAACACACTTCTCTTATTGTTGGTCATTTCAATGTAAGTAAGATGGTGGCACATCTACAGAGGTATTTTTATTGGCCTTGTATGCTTGAAAGTGTGTCATGTTTTATTAGAGGATGTTCATTATCTGTTGTCAATAACCCTAGCAATACAAATTTAGGATTGTACACACCACTTCAAGTACCTACTCGTCCATGGGAGAGTGTTTCTATGGATTTTGTTGGAGGCCTTCCTATGTCAAAAGGGAATCATGATTATCTTTATGTAGTTGTGGATAGTTCAACAAAATGTGTATTTTGATGCCATGTAAAGAGAAAATTACAACTGAAGAAACTGGTTAGTTATTCTTTCAATATGTACGTTGCATTTTGGATTTCCCACATCCATTTTTAGTGATCAAGATTCTTGATTTGTTGGGAATTTTTGGTCCAAGTTTTTTGGTTCACAGTGTTGTTGTAAAACTTGTTGAGTCATGACCTAACTGTCCTGAAAACTAGGAGATAGAGTTCCTCCTTTTAAGGCCCTTAATCCCTTCTACTTATCTTCAAGCAGTTTTTCTGGTATACATGTGGCATGCACTAATAACCCATTAACATTTCGTTTTCCACCTGTGCAAAGAAAAGGAAACTCGAAAATATGGAGGAAAGACAAAACATGACTGTGCTACAAAAATACTCTGTTTTCGTAGCATAATTTTTATATCATTTATGAAATACTTCCTACGAATTTTCTTTCTATACCACTACCATCGAAGGCTTCATACATGATCCCATGTCTACAAACAACTTCAAAATTTGGAACTAATCAAACCTTACCTCTAGAAAGCATCCATAAGTGCTAAATGCTCATCTTCAGCAGTTTCGTAGCAGGCTACGAAACTATTGTGTATGCTCTCTTTCAACACGACCTTCAAGAATATATAGTTTGGGAGTTTCTTCAAAATTCCATGAGGACAGATATGATTAACCAAAAATAAAAATCACTTACTCTTATAGATGTTCTTCTCTACAACTATTCTTCCTTTTTATATGACAAAATTATTTTTATGTGCCAAAATTGTTTTAATATATCTCCTTCACTGTTGCTTTTCAACACCATGTTTCATTGTTGTTGTAGAACCTTTTCCATATTTGGTTAGTTGTATTCCTAGGTCTTCAATTTGCCTCTTCAATCTCTTTTTTGTAGCTTTCAGATGAGCATTAATCTTCCTTAGAAATCTGTCTTCTTTGATTGCAGGAATAGTCTAGGTAAAGTATTGAGTTTCATTGTTTACTATTTCTAGTTTAGACACCTTTTCAGCTTCCTAGAGAGCCCTCATCCTTTTGAAATTTGTCCTTTCAGTAGCATGCTCTCTTTCTCTCACTCTTTGTCTAGTAATTTAATTATTGGTAGATTTTAACCTTTCTTCCATAACCTCATAACTGGCTTTTTCTATTTGAGTGGCAGGAAATGTGCTTTTCTCACCTTCAGGTCTTGGAGATGGAATGTCAATCAACTCTTCTTGAACAGCAGATGTTTCTTCTATTATCCCCAGCTCAATATTGGAATCTTTCATTTTCTCGAATTGTCTGGTTAAGGGTTTTATGGGTTTGAAAACAAATGCTGTGACATCATCCTCAAATTCCAATTTCTTGGAGGGTTTCATTTTCTTTGACTTTCCTTGATCATATTTTATCACATCTACCTACACCAAAGGGGATTCTGCAATATCAATGGCCTTCAAAGTATCGTTTAAATCACCCTTCAAGTTGGAACCTTCTCCTGAGATCACTGTTTTAGCTTTTTCCTTTGCTATTTGACTTCTAGTCAATGTCTTTTGAACTAATTTGTTGGTTGATTGTTCTTGCGTCATTCCCTTAACCTCATGCATCTTTTCCTTTGTAGATTTAGGAGTTTCAAGGATGACTACTAGTGCTTTGATTACTTTTTCTTTCACATGCTTCCTAGGTTTCAACTTAACATACCTTTTTTCCCTGGACATTATAGACTTGATGTTTTCTGCTGATGGAGTTATTTTAACCCTAGGGCTAATGTCCACACCTTGTTTCTTTTCTACAAAGTCACATAAAAACAAAAACAAAGGCCATTCTTTGTTGATCCTCTTGAGTTCATGTAGAACTATCGGTTTAATTAGACCATGATGAAATAGGGAAGTTTCACATCCTTGAGATTCAAATTGTTCTTTATCTACCATCTTAACTACAGTTCGAAATAAGAAGTAAGGCAAATCAAGAGAAATCATACTAGTAAAATGTAATAGGAGTTTAAAATGATATGAATAAACCTTTTGATATATGCCTTCATAGGTGAAATAACGTTGAATGTTGAAGAGCAAGTTGGTATAGCTGTCCTTGATGTAGTCTTTGGGAACTGCCTTGGTTAAGTCGGCTTCTGAAAACTCTGGATTTAGGAACACCTTACATGGTTCCATGTCGAATCTAAAGTTTTTGATCCATGTCTCTTGTCCCATAGGAATTTCTGTCACCAATGCCATGACCTCTGGAGAAATTTGCAAGTTCAGCATTCCGACATTTGTGCTGGAGCTAGTGAATTGTAGTGCAAACTCCTTTGTCACCTGAGTATGTCCTACCTGTAATTTCTTACAAAACTTGCAGCATCCTACTTTCTTGAAGGCTTCTACAACTACTTTGTCTCTGGTTAAGACCTCATTGTTTTCAAGCTTTGTTCTCAAGTAATGACTAGACCTGTGACATTTCTTCTCCTCTATCATCTTTCCTTCTGAATTCCTATAACAAAATTGGCCTTGCCTGAAATACTATTGATCAGCCTCACTTGCCAATGGTGGTCAGCCTCCCCTGAATTATGGAAGAGAAAATACTTGGTGGAAGATTACTAAAGCTTACTGTTTGAAAATAATTATGTTTGAGGGTTTGCATGCAAACTAAAACGATGAGACTAGCTAGCCCTTTAAAATTTGAAATTATCTTTCATAATGAACCCTAAATTCAAAATGATGAGTTTGGATGGTGGCATTTTTAAGGACTAACTCCTTGTTGACACCTAATAATGAAAATTATAATGGAATATTAATGGATTGATGTTTGACAAGACTGTTCTCCAAATCCGCGCTTTTGTAGTGCGCAGGGAAAAGTAATACGAAAAGAGTAGCATTTTTTAGTGCAAAACAAACATTTTATGTTGTCTATGCTACGAAAACGTGGTTTCAAGGCTAATTCCAAAAATTTTCAAAATTGGTTTAAGCTATGAGTTTCTAAAAAGAATATAAGACTCATGAGGCATGGAATAAGGTTGTTGGCCTTTATTTTCATATAAAAATTGAAACCTTTGATACTCCTAACCTATCATCTACCCATTAAAACCTAGGGTGACTTGACAGTTATCTAAGACCATGACTAAGAAAAATGTAAACCCTTGTTTTGGTGAGAGCATATATTAAAATTCCAAATGAAGATAACTACATCAGTACATTTTGTTCTCTATGAGGCTCATGGGATAATTAGGTTGTTACAATAGTTAGCAATACAACAACGTTAAAGTTTGATGAAATAGTATCATCCTTGTTGTCGCAAAAGATGAGATGGAAAAATATGGATGGCTAGAATGGAGATGCATTGTCTGTACGAGGGCGGTACCAGAACAAAGAAAACAATAAGTACTTGAGTGGGAGATGTAAATTTAGAGGGAGATATAAATCTCTATGAAACCCTGTAAAGGTGTGCTAGAAATATAGAAAGGAAGGGAGCCTTTAAAATTACTATAGATCTAAAGCTCCTAAGAAAGAAAATGGATCTAATGATTCTCCTTCTTTAGATGCAAACACCACCTCAATTGAAGGTGAGTATGTGTACTTGGCCTCTTCTTATAATACACATGTAGATCTTGAGGCATGGTTGATTCATGCAGGTGAATCCTTTCACTTCACTCCCCATAGGGAGTGGTTCTATGAGTGTGAGAAATATTATGGTGGTGGTGTCTTCTTCGGGGATGACATGAAGGTTAGAGTCTTCTCACATGGAAAAGTGAAGTTGAAGTTGCAAGGTTGAAGGATTAGAACACTTCCTACTTCTTGCATTGGCCAAAAATCTGATTTCTGTAAGCAAGGTACATGATGCAGGTCTAAAAACAATGTTCGAGAAAGATATCTGCAAGATGATTCGGGGATCACTGGTATTGATGTAGGGTGTTAGGATTGGAACTTTGTACAAACTTCTCGGTAGTATTGTTATGCATGGGTGCAATAGTTTTGTGGTTCCCAAAAGTGGAGCAGAAAATCTAGTGGTCTCTAGAGAAAAGACCATGTTATGCACTCAAAGGCTTCAACATAATGCAGACAAGGGCCTTCAAATACTTAACGGTAATGATATGGTAGAAAGTATGTCTAATTGTTGTCTGTATTTTTAATTTCATGAACATTGTGCATATGGGAAGAAAAATCAAGTGAGTTTCCCTTATTGTGTTGTTGATGGTGTTGGACCCGCCAACATGTCAGGGGATCTCCTCGGTAGGAGGTCCCAACTAGACCTCAGACCATTTGGTGTAGGATTCCCAAGAATGGGGTAGTATGATATCACCTTTACTGTGATTGTGCTCAGATGTAAGTAAGATGTCCTTATTTGTATCAAGGGTGTGACATTTGTAGCAACTCAAGGAAGGTGCATGAAAGGATCTAACACATGGAATGGGGGGTGAGTCCACCCTATATAAACCTAGGGTATCACGCATATTGAAAGGGAACACACGAGCATAAATACATCACAAGCTAGAGACTAGCTTAGTTGATCATCCAAAGTGATGGATATATGAGAAACACATTTCGATAAGATTCATACAAACATATACATAATAGTTCATACACACATGTGTAAATAACAGCTACATATATCATTATGGTAACTAAGATAGCTGAGCTACAATAATGACATATGCATGAAATGTTCTAGCTCTCTTATAGTAAGAAAATGAATGGTCCAATCATACATAAAACTATGACCAACTAGTAGTTTCGATAGTAGAACATTACAGTCGCTACCACCTCCTCCTCCAAAGAGATAGACTAGCTCTACATCGTGGAGAAGCCAAGGCTCATTACAATACACTCCAACCTTTCTCTAAGATACACCTATAGGAAGCTTGTCTCCAAAAAACATGTACAATGAGTTATGGGGTTCTATAAATAATAAAGGGTGGGGTGCCCCTTGACATTCCCCTTTTTGACTCTTCACCTACCCTCATGAATTTTCAACTACTACATCACTATTCAACTCAACTATCGACACTTGGTCTTTCTCTGTTACAACATGTTTACATTACAATCTACACATGTACCCATGCGATACAAAATAGGCTTGATTAAGCCATGCAAGACATCACTAATACTTGAACAACTATGGGAAGACCAAATCTTCAACATCCTCGTGATGATCGACAGTGGCGAACTAATGCCAAGCTTGGTACTCTGTTATGGTGTCTACATGCTCAAAGTTGACATCCTACTGAAAGAGAACTCTTACTTCCATTACATCCGGGTACACTTATTTGGAACCTCTGTCCAACTTGTCTGATAACATGAGCATCATAGTCTTTAGTGCAACGAGGCCATCAACATACTGATGCATAGTGTTTGCGTTGATCTGCAAGTCTGAGCTGGTGGCTATGCACATCAACTCCTCAAAGTACATGTCTAGCTCCAGTCTGACTTGGTTCTATAACTTCACCTCGATGATGGTGCCATTGGATGGGATCACATGAGTGTGAACAATGACATAGATTCTTCTGAACACCTGTGCATGTGAATCTTGCAAACTGGTGATGACCTACAAAACTTCCTCATAGTTCTAGATCGGACTCTAGATGCACACCTTCAACTCTACCGCCTTTTGTTTCATCATATTTGGAAAGTGAAATGGTGCTCCTTTGTACCTCATTGTCCCTAATTTCATGTGATCAATAGCGGTGTTCATATTTGACAAGATGCGTGCTCTCCTAGCACAACACTGTTGCCAACCCTTGAGATGGACAACTCACTTATTCACGTTGACAAATCTGGAATATGACATTCACATGACTTTCTGGAGATACAATACTACATCTAGTATCACTCTCCTCAACTTTGCTCTAGTGGATGTTGTAACATATTGTCCTCCCTGCTTTGCCCCATGTAACTCCATAGCCATATGCTTGTTTTTAGCTATCAGGAATCTAACACTCGAGCTTGTAATTTCGGCATACGATTTGGTAGCATTGGCCAATGCGGCTGGATGATTGCGCCCATCAGATATGATCACTCACTTCAAACTACGTAGGAGATATATGGACATCCAGAGCAGGCACTCCGCCGACTCCATGACTCTGCGTTGTGACTCATCGAAATATATGCTGTGCATCTCCACTTCCAAATTGTCTCCAAGGATCTTTGTGTCTCCTTGATTGCTTGGGACTTTCTCTAGTTCCAAATCTGATGAAGCTGATGGAGTGACCTCATGGTTCTGAGGCACGAGGTAAATATCCTGATCTCAATCTGGCTTGACCATATCCGTGTTCATCTACTCTAGCATCTATTCAATCTCATGAGCCAATTCTTGCTCCTTCGACTATGCACCCTGTTTGTTTTGTGCTAGCTAGTTGGATGAGTCTATAACCTGTATGGGCGGAGTTTCATCAATTTGTTCATGTTATGCCTCCTTCTGTACCTATCTCTACTGCACTTCCTTCTCTCTTCTGTGTAGATCCCTTTCTTCCCTGAGTTGTTGCTTCAAGTCTTGCAACTCCTTTTCTGTTTCCTCCATCCTTTCTTTCTCTCTTTGCCTTTGTGTGATCCTCCTGTATTGTTGTAGACTCTTAGCCTCAATCTCCAAAGTTTCTTTCAACACAATTGGGTTTGCTTTGAACTTATAGCTTTGCATTGCCTTTGCGTTGTCAACAACCTTCCTCTTTCCCTTGTCAAGCATAGCTCTATTACCCTTTGCTACTAATAATGATGTTGCTCTATGTAATGTTGCCTCCTCCTTCTTTGCTAACCACTCTACAACTATGATGACCAGTTCATTAATCCTAGATAAGTGATAAAAATATCTCCATGGCTCTTCTTCAGGCCAATGACATGCCTCGTGTATCCAAGGAAGCTTCAATCTCACATAGTGGTCCTTCACTGAGCAATGCGGGTCATACGGATTGAAACTTCTAGTGCCGATGGTGAATCCTTTGAATTTCTCCATCTGAGCTTCAACATGCTCGATATTCTATATCTCAAACAACTTGATCCGTAAAGGAAGAGCAGTCCAAGGTGCGTTACTCTTCATGTGCAGTCTAGTTGACAACCTTGTTTAGATGTGATACGACACTTCTTGCATGATGAGCTTGTCTATGGAAAACTTCGGTAAAACATGCAGATCCATCTCCATGTTGTACATCCATATGAAGGTGCCAAGGGCTGAGGAATACCAATCTACTATGTCGATCAATGCCTCCACTTTTGCTAGCGACATGCAAGGTGGATCCTACTCAAATATCATCTTTTACTCTAGAGTGACAAAGTGCTCTGATAATTGTATGATAACTCTATAGAAGCTGCATTCAGAGAACAATCTGCAATAAGTGTGCACAAAACTTTTCGAAGGTGTCCATGACCAACCTAAGCCTGGGAACTGCTGACGTGCATAGGCTACATCTAGTATGTAAGTGGACATGTATACCTTCACGTGCTAACCCTTGGGCATATGCCAATCTTCTATCACTTGTTCCTTTAACTTGAGAGCCAACATGATGAACCAGTTACAAGGCCTTCCTCCACTGTCCAGTTGATCCAACACAATCACCCAACTCTGCAGGAAGGTATTTTTTCTCTCTTGGCCATGTAAGTGAAATGAAAAGATGAACATGAACATATATGCCCTCTGCAACATCTTCATATTGTAAACATGGTTGGGTTTTGTCTTGAACTTGGTTGGATCTTTCATGTAGCTCTTGAAGATATCTCTTAATTTGGCACTGGTTGTGGCAAGTGATACATCTCGTAAAAGTGATTTTGCATGAAGGTAGAAAGATGTGTTCCATTGGCATTGCTCAGCACCATTATCTCGGGATCAGTATGTGAGACAATCTAGTAAATCCTATCTATGCATGGGAATGCAGGATACCTACATGCAATCAAGTACAT
Source organism: Pinus taeda (assembly GCA_000404065.3). NCBI lineage: Eukaryota > Viridiplantae > Streptophyta > Pinopsida > Pinales > Pinaceae > Pinus > Pinus taeda. The sequence continues at coordinate 61,772 of APFE030673232.1, read as the reverse complement.
GCCAGACTTGTGAATGTTGACGTAGAACTTGTGGCTGTCCATATTTTCCTCGAATGTGTCTGAGAATGTGTCATTGATGTCATGACATTTAATAATGGTATCTTTGTCTATGAACAACTTTGTGTCTTCTTAGATAGGTAAGCTCATTAACACTTTCTGAACTGCATCACCATTGACACTCTCAGTGGTGTCTTTTGACCTTGCTCTCTTGGGAGCCATTGTACCAATCATGTTTAGATACAGATGAACACATGTGATACCTAGAGACATAGAAACACTCATGGAAAGAAATATATCATTTGAAAACCAAAAGCACCTAAAGGACTGACATGCAACATACCTCGGTGACTAAGTGGGAACATTGCTCAATTTTCACCGAGAGGCTGGGAGACTAACTGCCAAAACTACATAAGGAAATGTGCAGTTTAAGTCAGCATTGATAGAAAACCAACAAAATACATTTTCGGAGTTTCTGGGGCAAGAAAGGTTCTCCCTTTCAGAATTGTGCAGACAAAGCCAAGAGTCCAGGCTCGCTTTGTGTAATTTCATGGAGGAAGGCATTGCCTTCACTCTCAAAAATGTACATTGTCAGTCGGGTAAGGAAACTGAAAGATTGACATGTAACATACTTGGGTGACTGAGTTGGAACATTGCTCAATTTTCACTTGGAGGCTGGGAGACTAACTACAAAAACTACTCAAGGCAATGCACAGTTTCAGTCAGCAAGGATAACAAACCAACAAACTGCATTTATGCAATTTCTGGGGAAAGCAAGGCACTTCCTCTTAGAATTGCATAGACAAAGCTAGGAGGCCAGTGTTGGGCTAGCTTTATGTAATTTCATGGAGGAATGTGGCTACTCCACTCTCAAAAATGTGCATATCCACTTGAGTAAGGCAAGGTCCAAGCCAATGAAGCCCAGACCAACCAACGGGGGACTAAAACATGAAATGTTTGAATACATGGAAAAGCTAAGAGATAACAATAGTGAATGATCATGCATGAAAACAATGAGTGCAAGACTAAAAAAATGGGAAAACAAGAATGTGTTTGAAGCGATTCAGCACAACGGCAGCCATTAGTGCAGAAACAGTGTCATGCATCCAACTGTAGTGAGATGTACTGAAAAGCTTGAAACAAGGCTTCTACAAACTAACATGAATTAAAATAACAATATGCATTCAATAAAACCAAGCAAACAATATTCACACAAAGTGACATACCAAAAGAGACAAAAAGGCAACAAAAGACATGAAAAGCAGACTTACCCCGAAAAATCTTAGCTAAATGTGTTGAATGCTCCTATATGTGATGTGGGATGTTAGAGCTCCAATATCGATGTGAGGAATAATATTTGAAGCATCGAATAAGTAAGTTTGACACGATAAAGGTTGATGACATGCATGCAACAAATTTAGGAAAACCTGACACTTGGAGGGAGATTTCTAAAATGAATTTTTGCATGTAGCCTCCAACTACTAAAAATGGATCCCTAAAATCTAGGGATGGCTTTTTTCCTTTTTCCTTTTTTCTTTTTCGGAGAAAGAAGCTCATGCATGCAAATCAAGACTACTTATTCCTAGGGGGGACTGGTCAACCTAGGAGTACATGCAACATCCTACAACCCTGGGAATGAAATTTGTTGGGTTTCTAGGATGGGGAATTCTGGTTATCCCTCATGCACTGAGAAATTTGTGGAATCAAACCCCGGTTGTCAGTCAAAATTGCCCAATTTTTAAGATCAGTGCCAATGTTGGGCTTCATTGTGCAATGTTTAGAGGGAAGGCTACCTGATTGGATTGTGCATTTTTGGAGCCCAGTAGGCAACCCAGATGGATTCCATAATTTTCAAAGGAAAGTTTGGTTCCCTTGTAGAATTGCGCAATTTCCTAGGTGAGCATCACAACTAGAAAATGGTTTAAGTCCTGGAGTGTGTGCCTACCGGTGGGAGACAAAGAAGTTGATAAGCACGGGCTGGTAACTCACCGAAACAGAAATGAAGCACTTGTACTTAGACAATGCAAGACATGCTACTAAGGATGGGTTGTAGGGAGGCTCCAAAATTAAGGTAAGCAAAAATTTTGGACGGTGGTTGTAGTCGCTATAACACTTTGCGACACACTTATAGAACTCCAACTCTCTGAATGGACCTCTTTTAAGATAATCTAAGAATTGAACAATACTTATGGACTTGCCATGGTATTGTGCTACACTATGTTCAGATGTTAAGGATATGTATTCTCTTGACTGTGACATGCAAGGAAATGTGAGACACATTAAAAATTTGTGTTGTGCAAGTGTGCTTGCTGTGTAATATTCCTCCAATGCATGAGTGATGGGATCATGTAGTTTGAGTCGGGGAAGCAAAATATGTGTTGGATTTACCTTCAATGCATACAGATGAGTGATGAGGAGCCTTTGGTGTTTCAACAATTTTCTGATCAAAAGTGAAACCAACCTCAGGACAGTGATGGCATGACATAACCATCATCTCGCGCTAAAGTGCGTCAACATCCTGCAGGGTTTCGACTTCATCCATAGATAGATCATCATAAAAATGTGGCTTTGAAAGATCAAAAGTGATATAAGAAACATCATGATTGAATATGGGAGTAAATAGATCACAACAGCTATGATAAAAAAAATGGTTTCATTGACATCCTCATCATCAAATAAATCAAATAAAGGGGTAGATGACATGAAAGAATGTTCACCCTCTATGTTTCCAGAAAAAGTAGATGAAAAATAAAGTGAATTTTCAATGAAGAATTTTTCCTCTCTTTTGTTGAATGATGGAGTGACATCGGGTGTGTTTTGTGAATGATCATCCCTAGATCCATCTATGGAAGGATTTACTCAAGGAAAATCAGAGATATCAGAATCACCAAAGATGTTAGGAAAAAGTAGGGGAGGTGCCGAAAGAAGGAGGTCATCCTTCACTATGGGTTGATGTTTAGGTTCCCAGTCATACTCATCATAAATGACAACGTAGGTTGGTTGTGAAACACCAACTCCATCGGTGGCTAGATCCTCATTCACAATAGTTGTAGAGTCCAGAACATAAGAACACAAGATAGTGCAATCCATAGGATCAACTGCACATGAAGACGAAGTCTGAGGTAATGAATCCATGTGACAACCCATGGCCTTTGCAACCAAATCTGCATGGAAATTAAGAGCAGTGATCATGGGAGGATGTGATAGTTAAATAAACATATGTGCATGTTGTCCCACATCACTTTGCGGTGGTGGATTTGTTTAATGAGGGGAAGGCATGCCATCACTTGTGACAGCGACTATATATTCTTGTGATTGCACAACACCATCACTGAAGTATGTTGAGTAGGGTTTGACCTTCAAATTCATCTTCGGATATAATTATTTTTGAAGGCAATATTCAAATTTGTCCCAAAGATTTTGGAATTTCATTTGGTTTTTCGAAGCTTTGAACTGAAGTACACAGAAGCACTACAAAAAATCCATATGTGATCCATGCGGAGTCTTCCATTGTTTTAAGATTTTTTTTGTCAAGATATTTAGGATCAAATTGATGAAAAGTAGATTCAATTAGATCACATAACTTCTTAAGTGAGTGGATGCAATTGTGAGGCAGGTTGCGGCACCATCATTCCAAGAATTCGTGAAGTGTGTTTGAAAGAAAAAAACTTGACCCTAGCTTCATCAAACTCATCTACATCCTCCAACAATGCAAGGAAGTCATGTAAGTACTCACACTGTGCCACTTTTCCTTTGCCATCATACGTGAATTCCAACAAGAGATCATAAAACTCCCTCATGATGTCGATGGGTTGTTAATTGGACAAACATTGCCGAGGGAGAACTCTAATAATATTCATGACATATGTGTGAAGATTCAAAAAAGGATGTGAGGACTCATCTTGTCTTCTGTCCCTCCTTCTAGCACTAGAAATGTTGATGGCACTAGACCCACCAACATGTCAAGGGAACTCCCCGGTAAGAAGTCCCAACTAGACCTCACACCATTTGATGTAGGAGTCCCAACAGTGTGGTAGTACGATATCTCCTTGACCGTGGTTGCACATAGAGGTAAGTATATTGTCAGTAAGGGTGTGATATTTAAAACAAGTCAGGGAAGGTGCATGAAAGGCTCTAACACATGGAATAAGGGGTGAGTGCATCGCTTCGAAACCTGTGGTAGCACGCAAATTGGAAAGGAACACACAAGCAAAAGGACATCACAAGATGGAGATCAGGTGAGCCAACGATCCAAAGTGATGGTTATACCCACAACAAATTTTGATAAGATTCATGCAAACATATACAGAATATTCCATATATACATGCATAAATAAAAACTACATATATCATTAGAGTGACCAAGATAGTTGAAATACAAGAACAACATATGCATGAAATGTGTTGGCTCTGTTATACTAAAAGAGCGAAAGATCCAATCATACTTACAAGTATGACCAACCACTAGTCCCAATAGCAAAACATTACAGTCCTTGCCGAATGCTCCTCTAGGGAGATATAATAACTCTGTGTTGTGGAGAAGCCAAGGCATGTTACAATAAAGTCCAAGATTTTTCTAAGATACACCTATAGGAATCTTGGTTCCCAAAATCCTGTATAATGACTTATGAGGTTCTATAAATAGTAAAGGGTGGGGTGCCCCTTGACATTCCCCTTTATGACTCTTCACCTACCCTCATGACTCTTCAACTACTACATGACTGTTAGACTCAACTATCGACACTTGGTATTTCACTCTTACAATGTGTTTACATTACAATATCCACATGTATGCATGCGAGATAAAATAGGCTTGTGTAATCCATGCAAGATATTAGTAAGATTCAGAGAGTTATGGGAAGACCAACTCTTTGACATCCTCGCGATGATCAATGGTGGTGAAATGATGCCAGGTTTGGTAGTCTGTTATGGTGTCCATGTGCTTAATGGTCACATCCTATTGAAAGTGAAATCTTGCCTTTGTTGCAGCTGGGTACACTGATTTGGCACCTGTTTCGAGCTTGTATGATAGTATATGCATCATACATTGGAAATAATACTGAGAGGGGGCGTGAATCAGTATTATCAAATCAATATAACTTTTTCATTTCCATATTAAGATTAATATACGCTACTTCAGTTAAGGCAAACCACGTGTATATGCAACTGTGTGTAATGCAACAAGCGTATATACAGTAAACTTATGATTCAGTTAGTTGATCCTTAATGAGTGCACTAGAACATTATTAACCATATGAATAGTAAACAGGAGCAGTAAAATTGAACAGATCATCACACACAAGAAGCACACATGAACACCATGATGTAAGGTGGAAACCCAATGTGGGTGAAAACCACCTACTGCAAGTCATCTCAATATTCTTTTTAATAAGAAACTTCTTTTTACAATAGTTCTGTACTGGTGAAGTCTTATACCAGTACGCAAGCTTCTACTTGCAGAAGGCTACAACCTTCTCTCATTATCTAGACTCTCCTAGAAGGGAGCTACAACCCCCTTAGCTCTTGTACTAGCCAATCCATTTACTAGTACGTAGGTGTTGACCTACTGAAATGCTCCAACCTTTACTCATTTTCCAGCTGCTTATAGAAACCACTCCCATAGCTCTTGTACTAGCTGATGTACTAGTACGTAGGTGCTGACCTACAGAAGGCTACAATCTTCCCTTTCTTCCTCCAGGTACCACGTTTCATACAGTTTCAGACTAGATACTCATGGAACACAACATCATAATCTGAAGGCCATGTTTCATCCAATTTTCATACTTGACCCATCAATATCATTGAAGCACACAATCAATCAACACTAGCATCATCAGTCTCTAAATCACCCAACAATGAATCACTGAAACCTTGTCAAGAAATTGCAATCACCATAACACACGGTAGAACACAGAACTCTTCAACAACGTTCAGATCTAACAGTATCATCAAAAATCATGCATCAGAGTGCATACGCTACTTGGAAGTGTTGAACCAGTGTGTATACACAACTTCACCAAAGCGAACCAATGTATATGTCATTAATTACTTATTCATAACTTTGTTGCACTTCCTGACTTTAGACATAGACAAATCATTACATATACAAAGATAATACGTATGTTAGCAACCAGATCTAGTCCATCAGATACATAAAGATAAGTCATTCTGATCTTGATCCATAATAGATCTCATCCATCAACGCTGAAGCTAAACATAACCAATCAATCTGAATATGTAGAATACTGACACCAGTAAATAGTCATCAAAATTGATCAACAACCAGAAACACTTGTAACTTCAAACTTGCGTATGTATGCCCTTTTATCATAGTAAACTAGCGTATACATCTGTAAATATTTATTCATGATTTACAGCTATTACAAACTTCAGTTATACCCAGATCATAACATTTACAGAACATTACATGCGTCAGTATACAGATCTAAAGTAAACAACATCAAATCATATGGAGATGATTCATTTGAAGTCATTAGATCCTGATCTATCCTTAGATCTTGTTCTCCATCAACTGTTGAGGTTCCTCCCTAGCTTAGATCAAGCAAAGCATCATGAACCCATAGCTTGCATATTGGATCTCATACTTCATTAGATATTCAAGACTTTCTCAATAGATTTGCCTAATGATCTTCTTCTCCTTTTATAGTCTTAGGCCTTACTCAATACCATGGTCCAAAACCATTGAGAACCAATACTATTGACCCAATACCTGGGTTCAACACTTCAGACACAATACCAAGGACCAAAACCATAGGTCTAAATACTATGGACCCAAAAATAAGCTTTCGCACATGTACACACTTTTCCGTGCATCAAAGTGCGTGCACACGCATACGCGACTTTTTATCAGCAATCCTGCGTGTATACACATCTTTTTGTATAGTGAACCTACGTGTATACCCTACTTGCTATATCATGAACCTATGTATATACGCAACATGGTACATAGTGAACCTGCATATAACTCTTCTTTGTTGATTCTTTGTAGTCTGATCATCAACTCTTTGCTACTAACCTGCTGCACTATGATTTGTCATATGTGTGAGTTTCCATCAAGGACAACACTTGTATCATAATGCCAACAATCTCCCCCTTTGGACTTGATGGCAAAGCTAACTTTTCCTATTGAGAACTGTTATCTGATTCCTTTGAGTTGTCCTGCATCCCATGTATTATGTCACATCTGATATCTCTTCTGTAGATTCATCTAGTTAAATATAAGTGAGTTGTTCTTCTACGAGTGGGTTGCCATCAAGTACAACACATGCATCATAATGCCAACAATCTCCCCCTTTGGACATGATGGCAACAACACCAAATCACTCTTCCCCTTTGACATCAAGGGAAAAGGGTGCACCAATATATTCTCTTTCCTTGATAAACATTGCGCTATCCATACTCCCCTCTGAGTACTTGCTGAAATCTCTGAATGAGCTCCCCTTTTGTAGATGCCAAGGTGTATCAATCTGTCCATGCTCCCTCTAAGTACGTGCTGAAGTCCCTGCTCTGCTAAAGTGTGTTGTTCATGCTCCCCCTGACTGTAAGCAAGGTCTGTAAAAAGATGTTCTACAAGAAGAACATGACTCTATACATCATAAATGACCTTCCTATCAACAAAGACTCAAACATACATCCATCTCCCAACCAAGTGGGGATATATCAATATTGAATCATCCACCCAACGAAGTGGAGATACACCAAATACCAAATGTTTGTACATGATTGAAACATTAAATCATCCTTCCCATGCATAGTGGGTGTACAAATTACATCATATGACCAAAAGGGATTCATCAAATGACTACAATAGATAGAGACAAACTATTATATCATGAGACTTGATATGACCTTTACATGAAATTTACAATAGAGACCAAAAATCTAAATAAGATCATGATAGTCATTAGTAACTATCATACAAAATGTATGATCTGCTACATAATCATCTGACAACAACATCTAGACCAGCAACAAGGTATGTTTGCATCAACTCATCCTTTTGAACAGAATTCTACATATGACATACAAAATCATTCACATTATATCATATGTGAAAAGCACCATAACCATCTCATTAACAGCAAGATCTACATGATCCAAGTATCATCAGATGGGAACATCTGCATCAATCAACATATGTAAGTATCAACCTATTTTCATATAGGTAAGAAATTATCATCATCATGTCTCCAACAATGCAACTTTGAGTAGACATTCATGTATCTAGCACTTTGTATCTGGAGCTCAAGATAATTTGTCAAGACTTCTTGGTATCATCAATAGCAACAATCCTCATCCACATGAGTGTCAAGAACTATAGGAATCCTGCATCAGGATTGTATTATATGATCTTTATGCATATGATGACAGCAACATATGAGTGACTCATCATCAAGTAATGAAGATGTGTATTCAATATTTTTACTTCTCCTTATTCTAATGAAGATCACCATGTAAGCACCATATATGCATCATTAGAGAATCAAATACAATTCTGATCTACACACCAACTATGTAACCCCAAGAATCATATGAGATTTTGTGATGGAAAACTCATAACGATATCATAGCAAGCCATAGAAGCATCATCACTAAAGACTACTAACCATAATGCCAACAATGCATTATTAAAAGCATATGCTCCCCCTGAACCTATGTTGTCTTTCTTACTATTAGATCTGATCATGCATATATCAACAAGAAGTATCATCATCCACAAGTTAAGATCAAATTATTTCTAAACATTTTACAAGTATCAAGACATTTCCACACAACATCAACATACTATAACCATTATGAAACAGAGAAAATAATGGACTGAATCATATCAGACCCCTTTTCTTGAGCTTGTCCCACTGCTTTTCCTCAAACTAACATATATGGGATTATGCAATAACCAACTCACATATACACTCAACTTCCCTTTATGAAACTTGCATATGAGATTTAGGACATTGAAGTTTTACACTTTCAAATCCCCTTGAGTCTATTATGTTTGTATATTGTGTTGTGCCACATCTTTCTGATTGTACTTCCTTCTTCTTCCATATCTTCAAGTGTGAAGGTGTTTCTCCTTTTGGTATGATGCATGTACTTTGTTCCTGCATTCCTCTGTTGTATGTCCAAGCTTGTCACATGCATAACATCTTACATGTTTCATATTCCTTCTGTAGCAATCAACAGCTTTGTGACCAAACCTATTGCAAGCAAAGCAATATCCCTTAAAGTACCTGGAACCTGATGATCTTTCTGTGTGATGGTATTGAACCATTCTTCTTCTACATCTAGCTACAACATGTCCAAGATTATGACATACATAACATTCAACATTATTCATCGGAGGAGTAAAAGATTTTCTTTGAAGAATTTCCTTCCTTGACTGTTGATGTTGTTGTCCTCTCATCTCCTTGTTGATTATTTTAGATTTTACATTAGAGTTCCTTTCCTCTCCTTGTGAGCTAGATTCATCTTCAATAGATTCATAAAAACCAAGGCTAGTTTTGATAGCAGGAGACCATTGACTACTAAGAATATCATCCAAGATTTTAGTACTATCTTGAAATCATAAGAGCTTATCCTTTTCTTCTAAGTTATTTTTAAGAATATTTACCTCAACATGATGTTGCTCCTCCTTTTCATGATATTGCTTCATCTTGTTTTCTTAAGCTTTTCTTCCTTCTTCCAACTGGCGTCTTAGTTCAAGAACTTCATTTTCTTGCTTTTCAAAAGCTTGGAGTATTTCTTTATTCTTCTTATTTGATTCTTCAAGATCTTCTTTTAGCGAGAGGATAGTAACTTCAAGGCTTTCATAGTAACTGGATCTATCTCTGAGTCTCTTGATTGTTGTGCTCCTTCTGTTGACTTCATTTCTAAATGATGTCACTTCATCCTGCAACTTTTGACATTGATCTTCCTTGTCCTTGAATAACTTCCTTACCTTGTTTCCTTCTTCTAGTTGAGCTTTTAGTTTGGTAGCTTCTTCTTTGAAGGCACATTCCCTTTTTTTCAATAGATCTTGTTGATCTCTAATTTTTTCTGTAAGCGTTTTAAATTCTACCTCTATTTGATATCTTTCTTGCTCACCCATAAGAGAAAATTCAGTTGTTTCTCTATCACTTTCATCATCCTCAAATGGATGGATAAATGTATCACCAGAGTATAACAAATTCATACCTGCTAGTTCTTTTGCTTGTTCATCTTCATTCTGAATCTAAAGTGCTTCTTCCACATATTCCCCAATCGATTCTCCCACTATCATAGCTCTTCTGAGATGTCTTCTTCTTCTTAGGCACTTTCTTCTTAAGCTTCTTTCCCATTGATCTACGGATCTCCTTCAAGCGATCAAGCTTCTACCAAAGAACCAGCTCTGATACCAATTGTTGGAAATAATACTGAGAGGGGGGGTGAATAAATATTATCAAATCAATATAACCTTTTCATTTCCATGTTAAGATTAATATACACTACTTTAGTTAAGGAAAACCGTGTGTATATGCAACTGTGTGTAATACAACAAGCATATATCCAGTAAACTTATGATTCAGTTAGTTGATCGTTAATGAGTGCACTAGAACATTATTAACCATATGAACAGTAAACAGGAGTAGTAAAATGGAACAGATCATCACACACAAGAAGCACACATGAACACCATGATGTAAGTTAGATAACCAATGTGGGTGAAAACCTCGTGCTGCAAGTCATATTAATCTTCTTTTTAACAAGAAACTTCTTTTTACAATAGTTCTGTACTAGTGCAGTCTTATACCAATAAACAGGCTTCTACCTACAGAAGGTGACAACCTTCTCTCGTTCTCCAAACTCTCCTAGAAGGGAGCTACAACCCCCTTAGCTCTTGTACTAGTCGATCCATTTACTAGTACATAGGTGCCAACCTACTAAAATGCTCCAACCTTTACTCGTTTTCTAGCTGCTACTGGAAGGGAGCTACCACCCCCTTAGCTCTTGTACTAGTTGATGTACTAGTAAGTGGGTATCGACCTAGAGAAGGCTAAAACCTTCTTTTTCTTCCTCCAGGTACCATGTTTCATACATTTTTAGACTGGATACTCATGGAACACAACATCATAATCTGAAGGCCACGTTTCATCCAATTTTCATATTGGACCCATCAATATCATTGAAGCACTCAATCAATCAACACTAGCATCATCAATCTCTGAATCACCCAATACTGAATCACTCAAACCCTATCAACAAACTGTAGTCACCATAACACACAGCAAAACACATAACTCTGCAACAACATTCAGATCTAACAATATCATCAAAAATCATGCATCAGAGTGCATACGCTACTTGGAACTGCCAAACCAACGTGTATACGCAACTTCACCAAAGCGAACCAGTGCATATGTCATTAATTACTTATTCATAACCTTGTTGCACTTCCTAACTTCAAATATACCCAGATCATTACATATACAAAGATAATATGTATGTTAGCAACCAGATCTAGTTCATCAGATCTCATAAAGATAAGTCATTCTAATCCTGATCAATTATAGATCTCATCCATCAACACTGAAGCTAAACATAACCAATCAATTTGAATATGTAGAATACTGACACCAGTAAACAATGATCAAAATTCATCAGCAACCAGAAACACCTATAACTTCAAACATCATAGCTTATATGGTATACGCTACTTAGATATATCTAAACTGCGTATGTATGCACTTTTATGATAGTCAACCAGCGTATACATCTGTAAATAGTCATTCATGATTTGCAGCTATTCCAAACTTCAGTTATACCTAGATCATAACATTTACATAACATTACATGCGTCAATATATAGATCTAGAGTAAACAAGATGAAACCGTATAGAGATGATTCATTTCAAGCCATTAGATCCCGACCTATCCTTAGATCTTGTTCTCCATCAACCACTGAGATTCCTCCCTAGCTTAGATCAGCTAAAGCATCATGAACCCATAGCCTACATATTGGATCTCATACTTCATCATATATTCAAGACATTCTCAATACATTTTCTTAGTGATCTTCTTCTCCTATTATAGTCCTAGGCCTTACTCAATACCATGGTCTAAACCCATTGAGAACTAATACTGGGGACCTAATACCTGGGTTCAACACTTTGAACGCAATACCAAGGACCAAAACCATAGGTCTAAATACTATGGACCCAAAAAAAGCTTTCCCACATGTACGCGCTTTTCCATGTATGAAAGTGCGTGCATATGCATACACAACTTTTGATCAGCAATCCCGGGTGTATACACGTCTTTGTATATAGTGAACCTATGTGTATAACCTGTGTATATACCCTGCTTGGTATATCGTGAACCTACGTATATACACGACTTGGTACATAGTAAACTTGTATATAACTCTTCTTTCTTCATTCTTTTCAACTCTTTGCTACTGACCTACTGCACTATGATCTGTCATCTGTGTGAGTTGCCATCAAGGACAACACTTCAATCATAATGCCAATATGATAGCCTTGAGTGTAGTCGGACCAACAACACATTGATGCTAGTGTCTGTGTCGATATGCAAGTCTACACTGGTGGCTATGCTCATCAACTCATCAAAGTGCATGTGCATCTCCAGTCGAACTTGGTTCTTTAACTTCGCCATGGTGAGTGTGTGAATGGACGGGATCTCATGCATGCACATAATGACATCCATGCCCCTGAACACCCATGAATATGAAGCCCGCTAATTGGTGATGAGCTGTGATAGTTGCTCATAGTTTCGGATCTGACACTAGATGCGTACCTTCAACTCTAGTGCCTTTGGTTTCATCATATTTGACAAGTGCAATGGGCCTCCTCTGTACCTCATTGTTCATGTTTGCATGCGATCGAAAAAAGTGTGTAGATTTGACAAGATGCATGCTCTTCTAGCACATTGCTACTGCCAACCGTTGATATGGACAATTGACTTATGGACAGTGAGGAATCTATAATAAAACATCTGCATGACTATCTCGACAGATGATACTTCATCTAGTATCACTCCCCTCAACTCTACTCTAGGGAAGCCTGTAACATGTTCTTCTCCTTTCTTGGCTACTCATAACTCCTTAGCCACATGCTCGTTTTCAGCTATCAAGAATCTAACACTCAAGTTGGTGGCTTCAACATATGCTTTGGTAGCATTGGACAATGTTGCTGGATGCTTACACACATCGGATACAATGACTCATTCTTTAAAATGCACAGGAGATATATGTACATCTAGAGTGGGCACTCTGCATGAATGCACAACTCTCTGTTGTAACTAGTCAAAATATATGTTGTGGATCTTGGCTTCTATATTGTCTTAAAGGATCTTTGTATCTCCTTGATCACCTAGAACTTGCTCTACTTCTAGATGTGGTGAAGCTGGTGGAGTGACCTCCTGGTTCTGAGGCATGAGGTCAATATCCTGATCTAACTCTAGATGAACCATATTTGTGTCCATCATCTCTAGCATCTATTCAATCTCTTGAGCTAAGTCCCGCTTCTATGACTGCTCACTGTGTCTACACTATGCAAGTTGTTCAGATGAGTCCATAACCTGTATGGGAATAGTTTCATCAATCTATGGATGCTTTACCTCCTGATGTACCTTTCTCTGTTGTGCTTCCTTCTCTCTTCTACACAACTCATGTTCTTCCTTAAGTTTCCACTTCAACTCCCACAAATCCTTTTTTGTTTCCTCCCTCTATGTCTCTCTCTGCCTTTGTGTGATCCTCCTTTTGTGTTGTTTCCTCTTAGCCTCAATATCAAAGCTAATTTCAACACAAGTGGTTCTTCTTGGAGTTTACAACTTTTCTCTTCTTCTGCGTTATCAACAACCTTCCACTTGCCTTTGTCACACGCATGTCTTCTACCCTCTACTATTGTTGATGATGTTTCTCTCTGTGATGTTTCTTCCTTTTGCTTCGCTAACCACTCTACAACTATGTCAACTGGTTGATTGAGCCTAGATAAGTGATAAAAATATCTCCATGTCTCTTCCTCAGGCCAATCACATGCCACGTGGATGCAAGGATGTTTCACTCTCGCAAAGTGGTCCTTCACTAAGACATGTGGGTCGTACGGATTGAAACTTTTGGTGCCAAAGGTGAATCTTTTGAATTCCTCCATCTTGGCCTCAGCATGCCTGAGATTCTAGGTCTCATACAATAAGATCCACAAAGGAGGAGCAGTTCAAGGTGCCTTCTACTTCCACTACATTTTAGCTGACAACCCTATCGAGATGTGATACAACACTTCTTGCATGACAAGATTGTGCATGGAAAACTTATGTAAAACGTGTGGATAATTCTCCATGTTGTACACCTATATGAAGGTGCCAAGGGGTGAGGCATACCAATTTGTTATGTTGATCAATGCCTCCATTGCTTCTTGTCACATGCAAGGTGGATCTTGCTCAAATATCATCTTGTACACTGGGTGACGAAGTGGTTTCATAACTATATTATAGCTCCTTTGAAGCTTCATTTAGAGAACAATATACAATAGGTGTGCATAGAGGTTTCTGATGGTGTCCATTTCCATTCAAAGCTATGGAACTACTGACACTGACAAACTCCATGTAGTATGTAAGAGCATATGTATATCTTCGCATACTAACCCTTGGGTGGATGTCAGGCTTTTGTCACTTGTTTCTTCAACCTAAGAGCCAACATGTCAAACCAGTTCCAAGGTCTTCCTTCGCTGGCTAGTTCATCCAACATGATCGCCCAACTCTGCGGGAAGGTCTCTCTGCTCTCTTCACTATATAAGCGGCATGAAAATATGACCAAGAACTGATATGACTTATGTAGTATCTTCATCTTGTAAACTTGGGTAGGTGTTTTCCTAAACTTGCCTAGATCTTTCATGCATCTCTTCAAGATATATCTTAAGTTTGCACTGGTATTGGGTCTTCTAAAGGGTTTCTCCATTGTGAACATGGACTGTGGCAAGTGATACATCTCCTGAAATTCCTTTGCCTCGATGGTAGCAAGTTGTGTTCTTACTGTAGCTGCTAGAACCACCCTCCAAAATTTTTCCTTAGCTTCATTTTGGAGCCTCCGTACCAACCTTTCGTAGCACCTTGTCTTGCTTCATCAAGTACACAAGCTTCACTGTTTTTCTTGCACAAAGACAACATGTTGATAAAATCTTGATGCGTTCCCCTCACAGGTTGTTTATTAGACTTGGTCCAACTGTAGGTTGAGTAGATCCCCCACGAAATTGTGCAATTATGGAGGAAAACCATCCCTCCCTCAAGCAATTGCGCAATTCTATATTGCAGCCTATTAGGCTTCAGAATTGCCCAATCCATCGAGTCAGGCTTCACCCAGAAAACTATGTAATCCTTCCTAGCAGGGCTACTCAGCCAAGAAATTGTGCAAGCCTGGGCAATAGTTAGTTTCTCTACCAAGAAATTGGGAAATCTCCTCGGCATCCAACCCAGCACCCATCTAGAATTGTGCATCTTCTCCTAGTAGTTGAGAAGCCTCTTACATGTGCAGTTGGGTGGACCAGTTCCTCTCAGGAGTAAGGAAAATTGACTTTCATGCATGGCTTGATTTTCCCCATAATAGCGAAGTGAAACATGCAAAGAGCATCCCTTGATTCAGGGAGAAACGTTTAGCAGCTAGAGGTTACATGGAAAGTTTGTTTTCGAAACTTTCCTCCAAGTGTTGCTTTTTCCTAGATTTATGGCGTGTTTTTCATGAGCTCAAACTTATTTATTTGACGCATCAAAGATAATTATTTCACATCGATCTTGGAGCTCTGACATCCCACAACACATCTAGGAATCTTCAACACATCTGACTCAGTTATTGACGGGGAAGTGCTCTCAACTTCTCTTTTTGACCATTTCTCTATTTTCTTGTGTTTTCACTTGTGTGGGTGTTGTTTGCTAATTTATTTAAATTATTTTTTTTTACATGCATAATAGCTTGTACTAGCACCATTTTAGTTTTCATTGCTATATTAGTATTGTCGCATGCATGAAAATTATTTGCACAAACGGCTGCTAATTCTGTAACTCTCTTCACCCACATATTGGTTTTCATCCATTTACCTTATATTCGATCATGATCATCATCCTATTGAGGTTGATTTTTTTCGAGACCATCAGTGTATGATAATCTATCTGACAATGAAGTTTAAATACCTAAGACTGTCGAGGCACTTCAGCCCAAGATGATGTTTATGTCAGGCCCTCGCTTTCTTGGGGTTAGTCTCGCTTCTGATCAGGAAACTGTTCAATCACACAAGGCTCCTCATCACTCATCTATATGCATTTAAGATCAACCTCCCACACATATCATACTTCCTCCACTCGAACTACATGATCCTATCGCTCATGCATTCGAGGAATCTTACATTGCAAGCACATGCGCATGATGCAAGATGTATATGTTTCTTTTGTTTTCTTGCATGTCACAATCAAGAATGTGCTTATGCCTAGAAGATGCATGCAATGTCGCACAAGACAATGATAATTCTATGGACTGCTAGTCATGTACATGCACTCACCTATGTCTCGTGGGAAATTTTAAACATGAAGTGTGGTTGTCTTCATTGTTATATCTTTCTTACTTGCTGGTTTTCACAACTAGGTTTCTCGCGGATGAAGCCTTCACCAACATGGGTCAACCAATGCATTGATGGCTGCATTGGAAACATCAGTTCACGTGATCAGGCCCATGCATCATTAGCTTAGGAGTAGGAGTAGTGTTTTCTTTCAGTTGGTTTGACTTTTTTACATTCTTCCTTTGCATGTTTGTTTGTCTGCTTTCTTGTTTTCTTACTCACTTTGATTTTGCATTCACTTTTGTTTCTGCTTTTCTTTGTTGTTTTCTAGCTTGTTTTTTTTGTAGGTTAGTTTTGAATGAAACCATCTATGACTCTTGAAACAAGTTGGATAAACCACAAGAGGCCTTATACAACTATCACTACTTTCTTATCTATCATCCTACCTCTGTATGAATAAATTGTTACTTCTAGTCCATGATACATCGATGGAAAATATGTACCGTTCGAAGTGACACTTGTTGAAAACACAGTACTTGCACACTATCTAGTATCACCTACTCTATTTAGTTATTTATGGGTTAACCCTTGTTAGCTCAGTCAAATAGAGTAAGGTGAGGGGCATCACCTTAATAAGCATGCCAAAGATATAATAAACTACTTCTCTGTAAGAACAACCTCTTCTGCACTCAGTAAGTTTGGATCCCTCTTCCACCTATGAAATGAATAAGTGTTATGCACAATAATGAAAAAGTGAAAAAAGTTTGAAAAAATTGAAAATGAATAAGGCAAAATAAGAGAATGGATTCTTAGGAACAGAGGTGATGCAAGTAAATCTGTTGGGGTACTGACCAGGCTTGCTCGCAGCGGAACCATGCTTGTGTTCCTATATGACTACACCAGGGTACTGTCTAGGCCTTCTCGCAGCAGAGCAACACCAAAGATGAAATGAATACTTTTATGATTATACTGCTTGTGCACCAATATACCCCTCAACCCCAATCAAAACAAATGTGTTACCTTAGCTTGGAATGTTTGTCAATCGACCAAGATCCTAGTAGATGCTACATCCTACAATTAGGCTAGTGTGAAACTAGGATGAACTAAGAACTGAACAATACTTCTAAAGGTTTTAGACTTGCTTTTCATGAAAAAGGTCCATTCAAAGAGTTGGAGTTCTACTAGTGTGTTGCTAAGTGTTAGAGCGGCTAGAACCACCCTCCAAAATTTTGCATTAGCTTTGTTTTGGAGCCTCCCTACCAACCTTTCATAGTGCCTTGTATTTCTTCATAATTACACAAGCTTCATTGTTTTTCTTTCACAAATACTAACTTTCGATCAATGTTTGATGCATTCCCCTCACAGGCTATTCATCCAGACTTGGTCCAATTGCAGGCTGAGCAGATCCCCAAAGAAATTGTGCAATTTTGGAGGGCAACAAGCATTCCCTCCAAAAATTGCACAATTGTGTCTCGCAGCCTGTTGGGCTCCAGAATTGCGTAGTCCAGCTAGTCAGGCCTCACCCAGGAAACTGTGCAACCCTTCCCATCAAGGTTACTCAACCTAGGAATTATGAAATCCTAGGCAACAGTTAGTTACTCTTCCGAGATATTTCATAAATCTCCTAGGTAGCCAGCTCGGCTCCCATCCAGAAATGCTTATATTCTTCCAGTAGTTGAGAAACCTCTTGCATGTCCAGTTGGATTGACTATTTCGTCCTGGGACCAAGGAAAATTTACTTACATGCATGGCTTGCTTTTTCTTGGAATAGAAAATGGCAACATGCAAAAATTATCACTTGATTTAGGGAGTTATTTTTAGTAGCCGGAGGTTACATGCAAAGTCTATTTTAGAAACTATCCTCCAAGTGTCGCTTTTTCCAAGAATTTTGGCATGCGCGTCATGATCTCAAAATTATTTAATCGACACATCAAAGCTCATTCTTTCACATATATCTCAGAGCTCCGAGATCCCATAGCAAATCCAAGATTGTTTGACACATCTTGCTCAACTATTCACGGGTAAGTGGTCTCAACTTGTCTTTTTCAGCATTTCTATTACTTTTTGTGTTTTCACTTGGATGAGTATTGTTTGCTTGATTTATTTGAAGTGTGTTGTCGTTTACATGCATACTAGCTTGTGCTATCACCATTTTGGTTTTCGTTGTTATCTCACTATTGTTACACGAATGAAAATATTTTGCATGAACGATCACTGATTCAATGGCTCACTTCACCCACTTTCATGTTGTTATGTTTTGTGAATA
This sequence comes from Pinus taeda, assembly GCA_000404065.3. NCBI lineage: Eukaryota > Viridiplantae > Streptophyta > Pinopsida > Pinales > Pinaceae > Pinus > Pinus taeda. The sequence goes on along the minus strand of APFE030673232.1, from coordinate 42,971 downwards.
TTTCATTCAATTTTTTCATGCATGATCAATCACTTCTACTTTCACTCAATATCGACATGCATTCACTTTCACATTTGCTTTGAGTTTCCCATCACCAAGTCTGGCCATCCTTGGCTCAGTGTCTACCTCACCAAGAAAACATTACGTAATCTGGAGAAATAACGCTCTGGCCCCCTCTCCACAAATTTGCATTTCTACCTAGGAACTGTCCTCTAGGACTTCTTTACACATTTCTGAGGGATAGTGACTATTGGCCCTGAAAATTTTTAAATGCAGTCCCCGAGCGTGAAGTCATTGCTAGTTCAAATTTCACATTATGCAATTCCAGTAATCAACAGTCAGCCTAGATTACACATTGCACAAATCCAGTAGCCAATCAGCCTCCCTAGACTGTCCAGACTATGCTTTGTATATTTCTGGAAGCCAGTCACCCAGCCTCCTAGAAAAAGCTGCACAATTTTTACCTATCATTCCCCAAGTATGTGTTATGTGATTCCCCAAATTTGCTTTGGTTTTCACTGATAGATTTCTTTCCATGCATGTCGCTTTGTCTCCAGATATTTTAGGTGTTCATCTGCCTCTTAGCAGTAAAACATCAATGGCCTCCAAGAGAGGAGGACCAAAGGACACCAACAGAAGTGAAACTGGAGTAGCAGTTGAACAGGTGTCCACATGTCTACTAATCTATGAAGATACCAATTTGTTTCTAGACAAGGACATCAAGTTGAAATGGAAAGAGTTTAATGAAGAATTTGCAGGCACTTTTAGGGAAGACCTCAAAGACCACTAGGTGTATGTGAGCATTTTCAAGTTTGCCTTGTAACAGATTCCATGCAGATACCCCATATTCCCATGCATGGACATGATACATTGGATCATCTCACAGACTAATCCCAAGATGGTAATTTTAAGTAGTGTCAGTGGGACGAAGATTGCAACCTTCTAGGCACAGGATTATAATGAGATGTATCAGATGTCATAGCCCATGACAACGATGGAGAATCCCTTTCGGTTACCCAACAACATTTCCAACTCCAGAGACATTCTTAAGAACTAGGTAAAGGAATCAACTAGATTCAGGATGACACCTAACCAGATATACAAGATGAAGATACTGCAAAAGGAGTATCATTACTTGGCTCATATTTTCATGTTGAATGTATGGCCAAGAAAGCATAAAAACCCTCCCATAGAGTTGCGCGATCTTGTTGGACCAATTGGCTAGAGAGGAAAAACAATGTAATTGTTCTGACATGTTGGCTCATTAGCTGAAGGAACAAGTTACGAAGGCTCAACAATCACCCAGTGGTACATAAGAAGATATCTACATGTCTAGCTACATATTTGATGCAATCTGTGCCCAACAAGAGTTCATGGGCTTGGAGTGGGCATCGTCACCAGCATAGACTGATGTGAACATATATTGTAAGTTGATGTTCAAATGCAACTTCAGAGGAGTTATCACATGATTGTCTGATCATTTTGTCACCCGAGTTTACATGATGATATTTGAATAGGATTTACCCTACATGTCAAAGGCATCAATGCAGGCACTGCTACACACTACTGATTGGTATGCCTCATCATCCAACACCTTCATACGAATGTTCAACGTGGAAAAGCATCCATATGTCCTAGCGAAGTTGGCCTTAGACATAGTCATCATGCAGGAAGTATCATATCACATCTTGGTACGATTGGTAGCTAGATTGCACTGAAAGAAGAGGGCACCTTGGCCCACTCTTCCATTTCGGATTGGGTTATATGAGATCCAAAGTTTCAAGCAAGTAGATGTCAAAATAGAACAGATGGAGAAGTATCCATTCAACCTCCGAAGTTACAATTCGTATGACCCAAATTATATTGTGAAATATCACTGCATGAGAGTACAGTTCAACTGGATCCATTAGGAATTTCGTTTGGCCGAGGAGGACCCATGGAGATATTGCTACGGTTTACCTAGACCAAATGAACAGGTTGGCTTCACTATGGAGTGGTTAGGCAAGCAACACAAAGCAAGATCCTAGAGAACACCAGCACCAATAGCAGTAGAAGTAGAGGCAAGCATATCATTTTGCAAAAAGGGAAATAAAATATTATTGATCGCATGGAGGAAGAGAAAAGCTACAAGTTCCGAGTAGATCCACTGTTAGATAAAGAAACTATGGCTATAGAGGGGAAGAGGTAACAACATGACAAGAGAATCATACAAACGCAGAGGGAGAAGAGAATAATCGAGGAAACAAAGAAGGAGTTGCATGACCTGAAGGAGAAACTCTAGAAGGAACAAGAGCTGTGCAAATAGGAGAGGGAAGTGCAGCAACAACAGGTACAATAGGGGGCACAAAATGTGCAAACAAATGAAACAATACCCGTAATGGTAGTGCACTCATAAAAATAGCTATCATCAGGCATACAGGGTGAACCATCATAGGAGTAAGACTTCCCTCGTGAGATAGAGCAAGCACTTCAATAGTTGGATACAGATATGGAGTAGCGGGAATTTGAATAGGACATCAACCTCATGCCTCATCACCAAGATGCTGAGTTAACTGATTCACCACATCTAGATGATGAGAGAGTCTCAAGTGACCAAAGAGGCACTGAGATCCTTAGAGATCGGCCAGAAGGAGAGATGCACAACATCTGATTCAACAAGTATCAACATAGATTTGTGCAGTCTCGCAGAGTGTTGACTCTAGATGATCATACATCTCCTGTGCAAGTTGAAGAATGAGTGACTGTGTCTAATGTTCACAAAGATCCAACAACCTTGGCTGATGCAACTAGAGTGTATCCCAAATCCACTAGCTCTAGTGTTCGCTTTATTATAGCTAAGAATGAGTGAATGAATAATTCGTTACAGATGGCCAAGCAGGGAGGTGAGTTGGTGATAGCGTCCGTCTAAGCTGAACTGAAGAAGGCAATACTAGATGAAGTATTGTCCCTTAACACATTTATGCAAGCATTGTACTCCAAGTTTAGCACCATCCATAAGGTAGTCATCCATCTCAATGGATGGGCGCAATGATGTGCTAGAAGAGCACTTATCTTAACAAACTCACATGTTGTTGTTGATTACATCCGAACATGGATGACAAGATACAAGGGAGCCCTTCTTCACTTGCCTAATAATATGAAGGCCAATAGGGTTGAGCTAAAGGCATGTATCTAGAGTCTGATCTAGAACTATGAAGAGCTCCCATATCTCATCACTACTATACAGGCTTCCCATGAACATGTATTCAAGAGTATGGATGTTGTGGTGTGCACACATGCAATCCCATCTATTGGGACTCTCACCCAGGAGAAGACAAAGACAAAGTTCTGACTAGAGCATGACTCCTACATCGTTAAGTTGATGCGCATTGCCACTAGCCTTGACTTGCCCATCAGTGTAGACATCATGCACACATATGTTGTTGGTCCAGCTGCATTGAAGACAATGATGCACATGCTTACAGACGAGTTGCACAAAGGAGCTCGAGTAATGTACTTGGATGCTATGGAGGAAAGAGTCAGGTTATGTTGGGCCTCTAAAATGTCTTCAAAATGACATCCACTTTCACCTTTATAACCACCATTTCACTCACATGTTGCAACTCCATAACCATATAACCTTTGATTAGCCACCACTTTCATAAATATATGTGTTAGGATCCTTATTTACTAAAGTTATTTATTTTATGTGTTTCAATTGAATTTATGATTAAAAACTAAGAAATTAACACGGTTTCATGTATCTATATATGTGGCTTTAGTTTCATGGCATGTGTAGGTCATTTGGAAGCTTCCAAGGCACCCTTATGCGGCCTCCACTGCTCAAATTCGAATTCCCTTCAAAGGAGATTTTGATAAAGGTCAAAGAAGGATATGTGTAATATTTGGATTGTAACTCTCAGGTGTCTCATCATCTATTATTTGGATTAGAACTCTATGAGGCACTTAGGGGATATGTGTCTCATTATGGCTATTTGGTTGTAAATATGAGATTTTAGTGGATCTTCAGTGAATAGGGTAGCTTCTTATGTTTTTGTATAAATAGGAGAGCCTTCTCCTTTGAAAGGCATGTGTAAAGTTGGAGAAATTCTCATGTTTTTAATAGAGAATTTGGAGCTTATAGATGGAGATTTGAAGATTTAGTTTTCTTGCATATGGAGCTTATTCACTTGCCATCCTCATACACCATTGGAATGGACATCTAATTATTGTGAGATTTAATTACTTTTATAAATTAAAGTTCATTTTCATTCTTAGTATTAGTTTTAGAATGACTGTGTAATCTTTTATTTTCTAAAAACATTTCAATAAGGAAGATTTATATATTTTCTAATTGGATTAAGTTTGAGGCAAGGGCTCATATTTATTTAGTTTCCTTTCATGTTCAGTTGTTTACTTTCTTAGATCAAACCATCAATTGATTGTATAATTGAATAAAGGATCAGGCCAAGAAGGTGACTTCGAATTGGGTGATTGAATGTCCAACCTATGCAATCATTGAGCTTTACATTTTCATGCTTTTATATTTTCTTTTAAGATCCTCATTTAATTGCATTAACTGATATTCTTTAAGATCATTCTAAGAAATTGATTTAGTTATATTTCAAGATTGAATGGTTGAATATTTAATACATGCAATTACTGAGTTATTTTCTTCACACTTTATTTGATTTTCTAGGATAGTAGAAGTTAAAGTATAGATAGTTGCTTACACATCATCTCAAGAAGGTAACAACTCATAATTGAATGCTGGAGTATCTATGTATACATTAGTTGTTTTTGATTTCACAGGTTAGTTGAATTTCATTTTCATTATTTGATTTCATAGATTATATGAATTGGTTTTCATTATCTTGTAGTTAGATTGACCTAAACTGAAACAAAATTTATAGCACATATATTGCACGCATGCTTCACAAGTTTACAAAACCCCCGGGTTGAAAAATTAAATGACAGGCAATCACTTTTCCCGAACATTTCAGTGTCGTTACTGGGGAAGTGTGCATGGGAACTAACTTTTAGTCTAGAGTTCATATTTTTCATTTTTTTTCCTAGACGCATGATTAAAGCATGTAGATGCATAAACCCTTTAGCTACATATCATTTTTATTAGAAGAATATATAAAAAATTTGATACCAACCATTTATGGATGAAAGATCTAGAATGCAACCCAAAGACTACATGGAGGAATGGTGTCGAAACATGACTATGCCACGACATTCATCTGTTCTTCAAGGGATCTTTGCTACAATTCTAAAGGTTAAAACAATTTCTCATGTCCTCATACACAATCAAGCACATTTTGAAAATTTGAGTATAAACATTTTAGAAAGTTTAATCCGTAAATCGCTCCATTGGAAGCATTCATATACTTAAAAATAAAAATAAAAAAATCTTTCAAGTAGGATAAACTAGGAAATAAAATCAAGCTTGATCACATTTTTTTTAGAGTTCTTAATTGAATTTATTTTCAAGTTTTTGGACTTTAAAATCTTCTAGAATTTTATTTATTTTCTCACATTTCTTCATTAACCTAACAAAAATATTTTCAATGAAAAAAAAACAAACACCTGATTGTACTTTAAAAACTAAGATGCAAATAAACAATCATAAATAATTGTTGTGATCTTAAAAGAATTGTTGCAAATGATGCCAGTGAAAATGCACACAGCTCTTGAATGAGCCAAGTTATAAGCATATTCCAATATGTTGTTGTTATTAGGTATTCATCAAAACCTGTTAATGAAAAATCTAATTGCGCAAATCATCTGAGCTTTAGTTCGATGGAAAACATTGATTTGTATATTAAAATGGTGAGAGACATATGCATTTCTTTGTGCAAGCAAGACGAGTTTCATTGGACATAAAAGGTGCGATGGCATTTTAACAAATTCCAAAGTGTCATTTACTAGCAAAGAATTTGCATCAAGTGCCAAGTTTTATTTGCTGGATTGTTTTGCTAGCTCTATTTTATCCGTTATTTCTTATCGGTGAGCATGTCTGCTATCAAAGCCAACTCCAAAACAAGCGTTCAATTGGGCTTCAAATGGCCAGCCAGAGGACTCTCTGAGGCCTTTGCGAGAGTAATCGAAGCTGTGGTTGCTCATAAAATCTATGCAATAATTTCCCAAGATGATCATGAACCAGTACGCATAACCAACATAAAACCTGCAAATAAAATAATTCAACCACAACAATCGATTTTGGTTGTCGGAGCATCACATAAAACATAACTATTTTGACACATTAATTTTAAAATACGTTTTTTAATTAAACCAAGGAAAATTTTGGAAAACAGAGACAAGGGTTTTTCTCAGAATAGGTCGAATTAATAACCCAAAAATGGTTTTCTCAATTTCACAGCCGCTTGAGAGAGAGTTGAGATTCTTCGGGACCCTATTTCATGGACTGCGTGAGAAAAAATGATTTCTAATTAATACAGGGTTAACTGTTTAAACATGGCACGTTGAAGATGGAAGAATTCAAATTAAAACCAAACTCTGCTATAGCATTCAATCCCTTTTGGCAAGAATTTCCTTGTCGGTCACGATAAATTTGATGATGGAAAATCCCTAGTGTTGTTCATTGCTCCTGCAATTATCTCAAGCAGTCCCTTCTCTGTTTCAATTAAATACAATCCCCTAAAAGCTAGAATATCTGGATGATCATCGTGGTATATACTAGTATATCAAATGCACTCAAAATTATTCATTTAACCCTTGAATGTGCGCTTTGGTGTTGAATTGGCTTTGAATTATGTGGTGTGCCTTTTCAAGCGTTCAAACCATGTATATGCATTGAACCATTATATTAATGAACGTGAGTTTGGTTGAATAATTTAATTATATATGTGTTGGTTCATGCATTTCACTCCATTCAAAGCTACTATGCTTTCTAATGCTATATGGCATATGACATATGTTGGAGTGAATTCATGCCCATGAGAAATTGCAATTATCACTGGAGTTTGGCTCCACTAAACCACAAAGGCAGAAAATCTACGTTGATAAAATTGCTTCTACAAGTTGAATGACCTTTGATATTATGATGCGACCTTCAAGGGATAGATACCAGTTAATTTGTTTGTGGTCCAAGTTAAAGTGTTCCTTATGTTCACGGTAACATTGTTTCCTTCTCTTTGAATTCATTTTTGGTTATTTACCGACTTGGGTTGTTTGTTCTAGATTTTAGTTATAGAAATTATGCACATTCTGCAGTTGAACAACGATTCTGCAACTAATCGACAATTCTGCAGCTATGCATTTAACTCAATGATTTATATGTCAAACAATGCATTCTAACCAGATATTCATGATCAACATTATATTTCATCTGCTTACATCATCTTTCACTTTAGCATCATGTTCCCATGCCACATTTTACATGACAATTTTTACTGTTTCATAAAAATTTCAAAACAGTCTAACTTTCTCATACAACATTGGAATTCTATGATTGAAGCATTGTTGGAAAGATGTTGATGAGATCTATAAAATGAGGAAGCTATTATCATATTTTGAAATAGTAAAGGATGATGAAATTGCTGAAAATAAACAACACGTAACCTGAGGCACTACTTTCGGCACAGGTATAAACTCTTTTGGTTTTCTTTCATGAACTTGTTTAATAGTACCGATTCTTTTTTTTTATGTAAATTTCATTAACAAAGATATTGATCACCTCTCTATTATGATAACCTTACAAACCTTACAATCCATCATAGAAGAAGTACTAGCTTTTACAGGTTGCAGGAGGAAGAATAGATGACCATAAGCAAATAGTGTCTCTCAAAGACCATATTTATTTCACAAGAAAATTATCAGAGCAGTAATAGAGATGAAACATCAATGCATGAGCACATGCTAATGCATATCAGATCTAGTAGTTGCAAGACTTTCAGATGCCAATGTTTCCATTGCATCCATACTCCTTTACTCAATAAAACCTTCATCTCATTTACTTTGTAGTCACATTACATTTCACTTAGTCAGTTAATAAAATTCTCATCTCATTTCCCTTCACTGTTGATTTTTTATTCATAGAAACTATATTTTCCTACTTTTATTTCACTAACTCATAATCCATTTTCATAAATACATTCAGCTCGCTTACATGTTGATTTGTCCATTTAATTTCCATTCACTTGTCATTTTCCTTTCCGTTAAATAAACCTTGATCCACTACAAAATATTCATTCATAGTCCTTCAAAATCATTGTTTCATGCTCGCATAAGATTTTGCAGGATTCCTTAAAGCCTTCCTTCTAACAAGCCTTGGCCTATCGAGATCGACACATTATCTAGGTTCAGGGCTAGAGTCATTATTAGTACCTTGAGGCTTGTATGATTCAGTGACAAGTTCCCTCGCTGACAATCATGGGAATACATCAATCTCCCTTGATCGTTAGATTTTACAAATAGCTCGACATCGGTTCATTTATTCACCCTTCACAAGATGTACTTAGATACCTTGGCACTCGTTAACATTAATGGCAAGTTTGCCTCGCATTGATTAACAAAATTCATTAATGGTCGGTAATCCAATGATCTCTCTTCATGCTTGACACCGACACATTTATTTGCATAACTAGAGTTTTACCACTAGTGTTTTAACTATTAAAGACTATATCATTTCAGCATTTTGCCGCAGATACAACAAATTTAGCAACAGAAATAAAGAATCCACTTCTCAACCTCATCTACCAGTTATGCAACCAAGAAGCAGATGGATTATACATTTCATTCCATGATCTAGAAGGAGACACACTCTTCAATTTCCATAACTCATGCATGTTGAAGGTAAGTGAAGGTATGTGGTTCTCTAATTTTTAGTCATTCAATTCTTTAAAATACTAAAATTGTAACTTTGGGAAATTCCTCACTTCCTCTTTCACATTGTCAAATCTTTAGTTGGGGGCAAGGGACATAATTTCATATTCATATATCATACACCATCACACATTTTCATTTCATCGTAACATACTTGTCCTAATAAATTATGATTGCATTATGGTTCAAAAAGTTGTATAATTTGCAAATAATGGTTAAATTATGAGCACACAATATCGCTGATTTTAAAGATGGATTCTTAAATATGCTCAATGAATCTTGCTGCAACAAAAGGAAACAAGGTATTGAAACACAAAAACCAATACCAAATAGAATTTGGTTGAAACACAAGAATCAACCAAACATGTTGCAATTTAATGTATGACAAAGAATACTTTGCAAAAATAAATAAAATTGTCAAATACAAAGTTTAAGGACATATGATATAGGCCAAGCTCATTCAAAAGCACATACATTGCGAGCAAATCGAAGGAATTAATGCAATATTTGTATGAGGACACACAATTACTCTAGTTGGGGGGTATGTTGGGCCTCCAAAATGTCTTCAAAATGACATCCACTTTCACCATTATTGCCACCATTTCACTTACATGTCACAACTCCACAACCAGATAACCTTTCATTAGCCACCATTTTCATAAATATATGGGTTAGGATCCTTATTTACCAATGTTATTTATTTTATGTGTTTAAAGTGAATTTATGATTAAAAACTAGGAAATTAACATGGTTTCATGTATCTATATATGTGTCTTGAGTTTCATGACATTAGTAGGTCATTTGGAAGCTTCCAAGGCACCCTTATGTGGCCTTCAATGCTCAAATTCGAATTCCCTTCAAAGGAGACTTGGATAAAGGTCAAAGAAGGATATGTGTCCTATTTGGATTGTAACTCTATGAGGTGTCTCATCATTTATTATTTGTATTAGAACTCTATAAGACACTTAGGGGATATGTGTATCATTATGAGCTATTTGGTTGTAACTATATGATATTTTAGTGGATCTTCATTAAATAGGGTAGTTTGTTATGTTTTTGTATAAATAAGAGAGCCTTCTCTTTTGAAAGGCATTTGTAAAGTTGGAGACATGCTCATGTTTTTAATAGAGAATTTGGAGCTTATACTTGGAGATTTGAAGATTTATTTTTGCTTGCATATGGAGCTTCTTCACTTGCCATCCTCATACGCCATTGGAATCGCCATCTAATGATTGTGATTAGTTGCTTTGATAGATTAAAGTTCATTTTCTTTCTTAGTATTAGTTTTAGAATGACTATGTAATATTTTATCTTCTAAAAACATTTCAATAAGGAAGATTTATGTATTTTCTAATTGGAATAAGTTTGAGGCAAGGACTCATAGTTATTTAGTTTCCTTTCATGTTCTGTTATTTACTTTCTTAGATGAAACCATCAATTCATTGTATAATTGAATAAAGGATTAGGCCTAGAAGGTGACTTCATATTGGGTGATTCAATGTTCAACCTATGCAATCATTGAGCTTTACTTTTTTGTGTTTTTATATTTGTTTTTAAGATCCCCATTTAATTACGTTAACTGATCTTCCTAAAGATCATTCTAAGAAATTGATTTAATCATATTTCAAGATTGAATGGTTGAAAAATTTAATACATGGAATTACTAAGTTATTTTCCACACACTTTACTTGATTTTCTGGGACATTAGAAGTTAAAGTATAAATAGTTTCTTACACATCATATCAAGAAGGTAACACTGCATAATTGAATGTTGGAGTAACTAAGTATACATTAGTTGTTTTTTATTTCATAGGTTAGTTGAATTTCATTTTCATTATTTGATTTCATAGATTAGATGAATTTGTTTTCGTTATTTTGTACTTAGATTGATCTAAACTAAAAGACAATTCCTAGCACATATAGTGCACGTATGCTTCAAAAGTTTACGAAACCCCCGGGTTGACAAATTAAATGACACACAACCACTTTGCCCCAACAGGTTACAAAAATATGTCACGTTAGAGAAAATTGTCACCATCATGGAATACCGATCTAGGCATTAGTATGTTACAAGTGATCAGCACGATGACATTGAGGAGTTGGACTTCCATGGTTGTCTAATTAATAGTGATGTTTGGCATGGATTTCTCAAGCTATTTCTCTCACATGGGTACATTTGCATAATAATTTCATGTCTTGTCAAGTGTAAGCAAAGTGTCGATATTTGGATGTAAGAGTCATAGAGTAGATGAAGAGTCATGAGGGTATTTCAACTGTCACAAAGGGGAATGTCAAGGGACACCCCACCTTTTGGTATAAATAGTCCCTCATAACTCATTGTACAGGCTTTTAGTCAGCCAAGCTTTCGATAACACTATATTGGAGATAGTTTTGACATTATTGGAATGAGCCTTGGCTTCTCCACTGCCAAAGCTAGTACATCTCTTTGGATCAGCAAGCAGTTGTGGTTGTTACATTCCACTACCAGAACTAGTTGTTGGACATGGATGTATTGTATGACTAGAACTTACACTTCTCAATATAATAAGAGCCAACATGTTTCATGCACATGTTGTATTGTATTCTATGGTACCTAGTTTACTCTAAATGATATATGTATATGTTTACCTACACATGCATGTATAGCTATCTGTGTATGTATGTATGAATCATTCTGAAATGTACTATTGGTTTAACCATTAGTTTGGATTGCCAACTAACTTTCCTTCCATGTTGTGATGCATCTTTGCTCATGTGTTCCCTTCTTAATTGTGTGCAATCACAGGTTTCCAAGGGTTGCACTCACCTCAAACCCTATGTGTTAGAACCTCTCATGCACCTTCATTGACTCACCCCAGATGTCACACCCTTACCACGAATGGAGTTATCTTACATGCCTCTATGAGAAATCGCGGTCAAGGCATTACCATACGACCCACTACTAGGACTCTTACACCCGAGGTCTAGTTGGGACTGTTAGGACCTAGAATTGACCAATTTTGACCTTATATTTTCATCATAATATTATACTTTTCATTCACAAGTTATAAGCTTTGATCACACAATGACTTAATCACCCCAAGGTATGAAGTAACTTCCCGCATATCTATATGTTTAATTGTTCACTGCATATTCGTAAGTACCTTTGTATTTATCTTTGGAAAGCTGACTAAATTGCTAAGTAATTGTCTTAAGCCCACAGGAATTATAACCTATAGTTGTTGTAACACCAGAAACAACAACTATAGAGTTGATGCAACACCAGAAGCAGCAACTTCGCAGTTGCTACAGTCAGCAACAGAAACCATCTAAAGCGGGTATTTTGCATCAGCTGGGAATAACAACGGAAACTATCCGAGGAACGTTGACGTGGCTGATCAAGAAATTGTCCAAAACGGGTAGAACACAGTTACCAGGACTCAAAACCAGAATAGTATGGGGAAACGGCGAAGGGAATGTGTGAATTCCAAGGAAGACGGTCGAAGACAGTTACCAGCTGTGTAACATCCAGAACCTAAACAAAGAATATATTATCATATTGTTGCAACAACACTTCTGTAATTCTTATTTTTGATTAAACGGGTTAACCGAATGAACCGTAACAATCTATTGTAATAGATGTCTCCTCTATAAAGAAGAGACATCTACATTAGTTAGGGAGGATGGTCTATAAGAAGAATTTGTGAGAATATCAGCAAGCCTGAACTTTACTGTACTCGAATTTTTGACAGATGAATAGAAGAACATTCTGAGTATTTAAGCTATTCTCCGTGTTCTGGGGAACCTTGTGAGAGGGACTGGGCCCACCTTCCTCACAAGATTCACCCATTTACTTTACTGTCAAGTGTGTAAGTGTGTGATATTTTCTTTCCGCAGATACTCTGTTTTGATTCTGTAGCATTACCTCTTGCAATTCTGTTTTGCTAGCACTATGTTTTATTAAGTTATTCGAAGTTATGCAAGTGTATTTCACCGGTGAATCTGAGTGCAGTGTGTGTTAGCAATCTGATTCGAGGGGAAGGTGCTGAACGTCCTCACCTGGAGGATAGCGTCCTGATCCTCTACCAACAGAGCATCCATCTCTTTTCTTTCTGGATTTGTAATTTTAATTAATTCCTTTTATTTTATCAGCACTGTGATAACCTAGTATAAGAACTAAGTATACTACAACTCTCGATGCTTTTAGAATTTAAGTACAGATATTACGCGGTAGCCTTTGGAATAAAAAGACTTTCCCAGGTTGACAATTAATGTGGTACTTGATTGTTTAATTATTAAACAATTCAACTAGCCAACATTTTGGCGCCATTGCTGGGGAAGGCAACTAAAAGATTTCTAAAGGCATTAATGATTTCTTTGTGAAAATAACAGGTGCATGAGAGGACGCAAGAAACCTAATTTCACAGGCGGTAAGGGAGGAAGAAAGACTTTCATTGACAAAATCATCTCAAAGGCTGAAACATCACAGAGGACGAGTTCCCGGAGAACTCAAATCCAGTACTCCTCAGTAACGGATCGACAGACGAAGGAGGTATTGGGGCCTGAAAGGAAGCTAGAAGTATCAGAACACACTAAGGAACTGGTAGAAGAACCTGAGGATATAGAAGATAAAGTAAGAGACTCAGGAGAAAGACCAATGGAGGATAACAGAACAGAAGGAAGGGGGGAGAACTCACTCTCTACCCTCGAATTCCCCATTGGGGACCTGGCGAGAGGAACGACTCCTATGAAGAACATTCCCCTTTCAGCGCTACCCAATTTCCATGGGTTATCCTCTGAAGACCTAGATGAATTCCTCTTTGAATTCAATATATTATGCAGAAGTTATGATTATATGAGCCCTAATCAGAAACTAAAGCTGTTTCCAGCAACAATAAAAGGGAATGCGTTGAGATGGTTCATGAGCTTAGGAGCTCAAGAAATCACCACCTGGGACCAGATGAAAGAAGGATTCTTGGAGAAATACCAAGATTACTGCCGAACAAGAGAAAGGAAGGAAGAGTTGTTTAAGATGGTTCAGAAGGAGGATGAGGGCTTAGAAGATTTTGTGGAAAGGCTGCAGTATAATCTGCAGAGGTCTGATCACCCCAATATGAGTAAAGACATTCTGAAGACGATATTGTTGAAGGGGGTAAGAGATGACTGCTTGGACATGTTGAACATGCTGGGAAAAGGGGACATCTCCAAAGAACCATTTAATCAAATTATCAATTTCTGCATGTGGTGCTCAATAGGAGTAGGGAACAGATCAAAGAGCAGAGATAATGTGTATTCAAGAGTTCAGAAGTCAGCTAGTGGAGGAGCAACAAGAGTTGAAATAGGTAACTTATTAGAAGAATTTAAAACTGAAATGTTAAGTTCTTTTGCTTCACAAATCGATGCTCTGCAGGTTAAGAAGAAATAGGCGGAAGCAGAAGCTTCTTTTGCTATTTTCTATTCTAAATGCAGAGTCAAACACCCACTCAGGGAATGCCCACTGGATAAGACACCTGTCTGCACGATTTGTGAAATGGACCATGAAAATCAGCAATGTCCCTCTCTGCCTGGAATCAAAGCAGCATTGAAGACAACCGAAGAAGAGGCTGAACCAGTGTACCTGATGACACAGAGGAGGAAATGGACACAAAGACAAGGTATGAGCTCTAACATAGCATTTAGTCGTTGGAATAATAATTCTCCTTTTCAAACGAATTACCCACCGATGAACCAAATGCAGTACCCACCCTTTAATGCAATGAATTTTCCACTTATGCAACAACCTAATCTCCCTTTTCCTGATCCTACTATTTGGAATCCTTGGGCCCCACAACAACCATATTTCAATCAATGGAACCCAAATTGGGCAGCCCAGCAGATACCATTTCCTCAACAACAACAGTCTCTTTCCTTACCACCCAATACTTCCCATAATAACCAAGCAATGAGACCCCAACTGCCTGTGCAACCTAACCCCAATCCAAACAATAATAAAGGCTTACAGGTAATCGACATTCAAAGTCAACCTGCCCCTCCCATGCAATGCAATGATATCCATTTACGCTCCGAAAGAGTAGTTGAACCCATCATAGATGACATTACTTACTCTGAAAAAGAAGAAACTAGGAAAGAAAAGTCATCCAATAAAGATACTGAAATTCTTGAATCACCCACTAACAAGACTGTCCAAACAGCTAAACCACCCTTCCCTGAAATATTGACTCTGAGTAAAACGTTTGAGCCACCAGCCTTTAATCTTTTAGGAGAACTGCAGAATTTATATGTTAAAATTCCACTATTACAAGCACTAAGAGATGTCCCTATCTACGCAGAACTGTTAGGGATATTGTGTCAGGAAGCCTGGAAGAAAAGCTAAGGAACCCGTCATAGTTCATGTGATGGGAGAACTGACTGCTCTAATGATAGAAAAAGACCCTCCTATGAAATATGGTGACCCTGGTCACGCTATAGTAATAGTTTAGGTCGGCAAGACCTTTGTCTCTAAAGTTCTAGTGGATCTAGGTGCTGCAATAATTATTATGACACTTGAAATAGCACAATTACTGGAGTTGAAACATTTAATCAGGGAAACTCCAACTATTCTAGAGTTGGCTAATCGTTCTACAATTAAACCTGAAGGAGTAATCGAAGACCTGGTAATCTCTGTAGAATCTTGGAATTACCCAGCCGACTTTGTGGTGTTACAAACTAAAATAAAGTTGGGGGGTCATCCACTAATTCTAGGAAGACCATGGTTAGCTACAGCAGATGCTTTCATCAGCTGTAGATCTGGATCGATTACAATATCCAATGTCCAGGAAACTAAACAGTTGACTCTTTACTCCCATGCCACACCCATGATTAATAACGATAATTCAATATGGATAGACTATGGGGATGAAGAAACCCAACCTATTTTAACAATCAGACAAGATTTAACTCTCAAAAACTCAACTGAAGATGAATTAATCAGCAACTTCATTTCTGAACCTTCTTCGGTTAGCTCAAAGATACATAATCACCTAACTACAATCCTAGAATCAGAATCCCAGAACAATCTCGAAAATGAAAATTCATCCCAGATATTAGCTGGTAGTCCTTCCATAAGTGTGACAATAGAAATCGAACCAGGAAAGACATTAAATATAAATCCTAACCTAACAGATGATCAAAAGCAACAGTTAATGAAGCTACTTAAAGAAAATAAGGAGGCATTCGCATGGGATTACACAGACATGAAAGGGATTTCCCCTCAGCTATGCACTCACCAGATTTATATTAAAGAAGGATCCTGTCCAGTTTATGAACCCCAAAGAAGGATGAATCCCAATCTAAGAGAAATAGTAAAAGAAGAGCTTCAAAAATTGTTAAATGTAGGATTTATATACCCATATCTGATAGTGAATGGGTTTCTCCGCTAGTAATAGTACCCAAGAAAAATGGGAAATGGCGAGTATGCGTAGACTATAGAGCCCTAAATAAGGCCACCCAAAAAGACCATTTCCCGTGACCATTCATTGATCGGGTATTAGATAACTTAGCTGGTAAAAAGTTCTTTTCCTTTTTGGATGGATTTAGCGGTTATAATCAGATAAGGATTGCACCCCAGGACCAGGATA
>APFE030673232.1:0-26060 GCA_000404065.3 Pinus taeda | reverse complement strand
GATCCTGCAAAAATACAAGTAATTTTGACCCTCCCTATTCCCAAAACCTAGACAGAAGTAAGAAGCTTCTTAGGACATGCAGGGTACTATAGAAGATTTATCAAAGATTTTTCTAAGATAGCTTCCCCTCTGTTTGTGTTATTAACAAAAAACGCTGAATTTAAGTGGACTGATGATTGTGAAAAGCATTTGATCAACTTAAACATCAGTTGTCCATAACTCCCATTTTAAGAGGACCAGATTGGGAACTCCCCTTTCACATATCCTCTGATGCTTCAGACATTGCCATAGGAGTTGTCCTGGGACAGGAAGAAAATGGTCTTCCCTATGCCATTTATTTCCTTAGTAAAAACATGACTCCTTCAGAACTTAATTATACGGTCACTGAGAAAGAATTTCTAGCAATTATTTATGCTCTCAACAAATTTAGGCACTACATCACTAGTTATACTACTTTTGTGCATACTGACCACTCGACCATTAAATATTTAATGAATAAATCTGTTACAAATGCTCGAGTCACTAGATGGTTACTGTTATTGCAGGAATTCGATATCACAATTGTAGATAGACCAGGAAAAGAAAATGTAGTTGTTGACTTTCTTTCTCAGTTAAAAACTAATGAAAATATTCCAGTAGATGATTATTTTCCCGATGAGTATTTATTTGCAGTCTCTGCCCACTCACCTTGGTATGCAGATATTGCTAACTACTTAGTTGCAGGGAAATTACCATCGCACCTATCGCACAGAGAAAAAAGGAAAATCATTCAGCAAAGCGCTAGGTACAGCTGGATAAGCAGATGTCTGTTTCACACGAGGATAGATCAGGAAATCCGGAGATGTGTTGGGGAAGACGAGATCTATGAAATACTAAAAGCTTGTCACGATGACCCTTGTGGAGGACACTTTGCAGACAAAAGAATAGCACACAAGGTACTTAGAATGAGATATTACTGGCCATCACTTTTCAAAGATGCCAGAAAATATGTGAATGCATGTGACAGCTATCAAAGAATGGGCCAGCCTAACCATAGAGATGAAATCCCACTCAATCCCCAAGTAACTCTTGAACCTTTTGAGAAATGGGCATTAGATTTTGTAGGCCCCATTAATCCTCCATCTAATCAAAGAGTGTACATATTAGTATGCACGGATTATATGACTAAATGGGTAGAGGCCAAAGCACTCATTAAAGCTAATGAAGAAGCAGTACTAACATTCTTATTTGAAGAAATCTTTGTTAGATTTGGATTACCCAAAGAAGTAGTCACTGATGGAGGACCTCCTTTTAATTCCCATGGCTTCAAAGACACGCTCCAGAAATATCATATCAAGCACAAAATGACTACACCATACCACCCCCAAGCAAATGGGCAGGTGGAATGTACCAACAAGGTCATTGAAGCCATCTTGAGAAAAACGATAAAGGAGAACATAAGGGACTGGTTTCAGAGACTACCTAAAGCCTTATGGGCCTATAGAACTACTTGGAGAAAAACAACAGGCTTTTCACCCTATGAGTTAGTTTTTGGAAAGAATGCTATTTTCCGTGTAGAATTTGAAATCAAAACCTTGAGAACTGCTTTAGCTGTTAACCTTGATTTAACTGATGCACAGATAGCCAGGTTGCAGTAGCTTCAGGAATTGGACAAGAAAAGACTAGAGGCCGTCCATCAAACAATGATGATACAGCAACAAAGAAGCAAATGGCATGACAGAACCATCAAGCAGAAGCAGTTCCAGAAAGGTAACTGGGCTCTACTTTATGATTCTCGTTTTGAGAGTTTTCAGGGCAAGTTAAGAACAAGGTGGTTAGGACCGTATGAAGTGGATGTTGTTTTTCCAAATGGGACAGTTAGACTTTTAACAATTGATGGGAGAAGAACACCACTGTTAGTAAATGGCTACCGACTTCGGTTATACCAGCGGCCAGTTTCTAAGGAAGATTTTAAAGCCACTTGCATGGCAATAAAACAGTATTCCTTTCCAGGGAAACTTACTACTCCTCAAAGCACTTGAATTTCTATTATTTATGCAAATTTTTTTTTATATTTTTTAGGTTAGATATTTTGTTTTTTTTTTTTTTTTAAGAAATTAATAAATCCTGTCAAGGATTGCGATATTACATTTCAGTATTTTGCAGATTTTAGCTTGGGAGGTAGTTGGAAAACAAAAGTTCCAAAGGGATTATTTTGCGAACGTGGAATTTCCTATCGCTGCAGCAACACATCCCGTTGCTGCAAAACCATCCCCGTTGCTGTAACACCATTTCTCGTTGTCGCAACATTATTTCTCGTGCTGCAACACCATCCCTTGTTGCCCAAAACACCATTCCCATTGCTGCAATACCATTTCCGTGGGTGCAACATCATTTCCCGATTTCCATCACTCTAGTACATTTTTCGTCTTTACAAATGTTTTCTATCAGATAATTCCCTGTTGCTACACCACCAATCCTGGTGTTCCAATATCGCTTCCCGGACACAAAATACCCTTCCCGGCTAAATTCACTCACGCAAACCAATTTTACCACTGCAGCCCCAAGCAACAAATTTCGATAAAATATACCACTTCTTATGATGAGTATGACATCCGACTATCACTTCCTGTCATTATCATTACAAATTACCGATATTCCCACACTTTCAGATCTGTCGTAATCATTGTGACTCAGCGGAGGATGAGATAAGACTTTTTGACGCAGCAATAAAAAAAAGGTAAAATACGAAGGTACACACGTTTATCAATGGACATTAAATAATAGATAATGTGGTGAAAGATGATAAGACTATCAATTAGTTATACTTCCAATCAAATCGCTCACACGTAGAAGGGGGGGAGTACCAAAGCAACTCCAATAATGATATACCACGCCAACTGCCGCCACCCTTAATTCTCCCGGTAATATGTAAAAGTCACCCTATCACTACATGTTACCATTTGCGACGCTTTACTCTGAACTGAAATCGGAAGCTTGGCTCTAAACTCGGAAATTCACTGAAACAACAGCCATGGGAGGACCTCTCATCACATATGAACCTACTTCGACAACAGTCCTTGAACTCTATCCGGATATTTATTAGATATTCTTACAAGCAGACTGGATAGAGTATTTGAGGAGACTTCCAGACTTTAACGAGCAACAAGTCCTGGAATTTGCATGCAATCTAAGAGAAGGATTCTCTATCGTTCAAGGAGTTCAAATCCCAGTTACATAGGAAGTGACAGCCCAAGCTACCGGGCTACCAGCTAATGGCATACGATGGTTCAACAGGAAGCACCTGATTCTCAACGCGCAACAGGATTTTCTTCGACCAGGCGAGCAGATAGAACCTAAGGGCAGAGGTGTAGCACTTCGGTCATTACCTCCACCGTGGCCAAGAATTTCCGAATTTTTCAAGCAATATCTGACGTGTGAGGGCCGCTATCAGGTAATTTACCAACACGATTTCATGCTGTTAAATCATTTGAGAAATGGTCAGTTGATAAATATGCCATATTATCTATTGGGTTGTCTTAAGAACATGTCACGATATGTTGTTAACGCGAAGTGCCCACTTCTTTCCCTAAAACATCATCGGTTAATCCAATTACTCATTAATAAAGGCCTTGCTTTAAATAATCCTCCACCCCCCATTCATCCCCAGCAGGAAGCTAAAATTCCACAACCAGAATATGAACCTCCTCAGCAAACAGAGGATATGCCTGAGAAAATCCATCTGCAAAATCCTGAGCAGGAAGAACACATCCCCAAACAAGCCCATAAAACATCTCCGCAAGCTGCTGAGAATGAACAAGCAGCAGTAGAAGTGACCGCAGAAACAACCCCATCCCTCAAAAAGGCCAGTCCTTCCACCCCCATACTTGACATTTCTACTAATGACTCTGACGACAATATCCCCATTACCCTGCTTAAGAGAAAGAAGCATCAGAGAAAGGAAACCCCACCAAAAAAGAAGAAAAACCAGGGTTTTAGCTAAGACATCTGCTGCTCCGGCTACTACCCCTGAAACTGACCTGAAGAGAAAAATGCCCGCATTTACGGCTTTCCTACCAAAACGAAGAACTCGGTCATCGCTAGTAGCTAAAATTCCGAACCCTCCTAGTTCACCACCCATTACTTTAAGAATCCATACCCCCACCCGTCCCAAAATCCCCTCCCCCTCACCCTCGAAAGTTGAGATGCAGAGCGTTCATAGCTTCGTGACATCATATGTTAAGGCAGCTGACACACAAGAACCAGCTGCCGACACCCAAGGCAATAGTGATCGAATGGATGTAACACAAGAACCAGCCACTTCCCCAAGTGACACACAAGAACCACCTACGGGGAATACTGACCAAGATGATGAAGCGCAACCTTTGCCTCCACTGGAGCTTACTGCCCCGCAAGATCAGCCCACCATACCTGCCTTGCAGGAAGAAATTGAGTTCCTGAAATTACAGATTCAGGATTATCAAGAGGAGATAATAAGGATTAAAGAAGCATATCAAAATGAATTCAGCCTGCATGTTTTAGCATGAGTAGCCTCTGCAGCAGAGAAAAGTGAAGATAATGAGTATATGTGTGCCACTTGTGGTGAAATATATACTCAGGCAGGATACAAGATAATAGAGGAAGCTGCCACTGTTGCAGATGACACGAAAAAACCTGCTATTGCACAGACAGAAACACCACAACCCTCTGCTGGAATGAAAGAGCCTGTTGTTACACAAGAACCAACAGGCTCTCAAGAGAAAGTGCAGACAGAAGAACCTGTTGTTACACAAGAACCAACAGGCTCTCTGGAGGAGAAAGAAGACCAAATTAAAGAATTTACTGTCACACAAGAACCAATAAGTTCCCCAGCAGAGAGTAAAGTAGGAGAGAATACAAACACACCACAACCCACCCAAATTATTATGGAGGAAGTTTTTACACAGGAATCAATAAAAGAGAAGAATACAGACTCACCATGGCCCACCCAAATTGTCATGAAGGAAGAATTTACACAGGAATCAGCAAATGAGCAAGAAGGTACAGACCTACCCCGGCCTACCCAAATTACCATAGAACACAGTGAATCAGGACAATGACAGGAAGAGACACTAGCTTCAAATGAAGAAAAAAATGTTGGAATATCCCAGTCTACTCCAACAAAACAAATTATCCTTTCTGATGCTTATACACAAACAGAGTCTCCCTCTGTCAATGATGCATGCATAGAAACAGAAATCTTTTAGGCATTGAAAGGAAAATGGTGCAAAGAGCATGAGTTGTCAAAGGGAAAAGCATTCGAACAGTAGAAAGGGACCTGGTTCAGTCACGCATACAGGAACTGGGAAGCACTCGAGCAATGCAGAGCTCAATATAAAGAAATCACAGAGTTGAAAACCAGATTGTCCCAGATGTTTGAATTATTTCAAAGAATATTGGCCATGATGAAACCATCTTTTAATTATGAAACATTTTTAAGGGAGAGATTGACGTTCTTGCAAATAAAAGCTGTAAGAGAAGGGAGACCCCATCAGGTGGTCACAGCAGAACAGTTTATGCAAACTTTTGCAGAGGCACCTAAAAATGACCAAAACCTGCTATGTGAGCTTTATCTAGACAATGAAGCAGTGTCCGAAGAAAGGAACAAGAATATGCTACCTGTGGTTGGTGACATACAGCTGAGAGCCTTCATTTCATTTTTAGCCAACCAGCTCACATGGCAGAATGCCTTCATCTTAGCCCAACATAATGAAAAAAATTGCCTTCTGTGGATTAAGGCTGAACCATCGAATGTAGCTACTTTTATTGTACAGCACCAAACATTGATAAAGAATTCTGATATGAAAAATCACATCAAACAATTACAAGCAATAGTCCTGAAAGACTGTCAGCACTATTTGAAAACTAAGGCGCCCTTGGCTGTTAAAGCAAATAATTTGTTTTGGGAAAATTTCCCCAAAGAAAGGAAAGAATATCACCCTTACAATCCATCAAATTTGTAGGTAGCACTTACAAGGGTACCTTTCTATATTAAATGCATGCAACATTGTGCTGAGAGCTGGATGGGCTACAAGTTTAAATTTCCACTTCTATGGTTATCTGGGGAACAATATAAGGGTCAGTTTGGGTTATCCAATAAGGAGGAGGCAGTAGCATGGAGACAGATACAGACTGTCTGTGGTTTCAGAAAGAAGTTCGACGTCACCTCCTACAGTTATTGTCTCGGTAATTTACATTGTTCATCCCAGTACTCCGACTCAGATTCATGGTAAAACATTGCATGGGGACATGCAATATCATCACTTGGGGGGGATGTTAGGACCCGAAATTTGCCAATTTTGACCTTATATTTTCATGATAATATTATCCTTTTCAGTCACAATTTATAAGCTTTGATCACACAATGACTTAATCACCCCAAGGTATGAAGTAATTTCCCGCATATCTATATGTTTAATTGTTCACTGCATATTCGTAAGTACCTTTGTATTTATCTTTGGAAAGCTGACTAAATTGCTAAGTAATTGTCTTAAGCCCGCAGGAATTATAACCTATAGTTGCTGTAACACCAGAAACAACAACTACGCAGTTGCTGCAACACCAGAAGCAGCAACTATGCAGTTGCTACAGTCAGCAACAGAAACCATCTAAAGCGGGTATTTTGCATCAGCTGGGAATAACAATGGCAACTATCTGAGGAACGCTGACGTGGCTAATCAAGAAATTGTCCAAAGCGGGTAGAACACAGTTACCAGGACTCAAAACCGGAATAGTATGGGGAAACGGTGAAGGGAATGTGTGAATTCCAAGGAAGACGGTCAAAGACGGTTACCAGCTGTGTAACAGCCAGAACCTAAACAAAGAATATATTATCATATTGTTGCAACAACACTTCTATAATTCTTATTTTTGATTAAACGAGTTAACCGAATGAACCGTAACAATCTATTGTAATAGATGTCTCCTCTATAAAGAGGAGACATCTACATTAGTAAGGGAGGATGGTCTGTAAGAGGAATTTGTGAGAATATCAGCAAGCCTAAGCTTTACTGTACTCGAATTTTTGACAGATGAATAGAAGAACGTTCTGAGTATCTAAGCTATTCTCCGTGTTCTGGGGAATCTTGTGAGAGGGATTGGGCCCACCTTCCTCACAAGATTCACCCATTTACTTTTCTCTCAAGTGTGTAAGTGTGTGATAGTTTCTTTCCGCAGATACTCTGTTTGGATTCTGTAGCATTACCTCTTGCAATTCTATTTTGCTAGCACTCTGTTTTATTAAGTTATTTGAAGTTATGCAAGTGTATTTCACCGGTGAATCTGAGTGCAGTGTGTGTTAGCAATCTGATTCTAGGGGTAGGTGCTGAACGTCCTCACCTGGAGGATAGGGTCCTGATCCTCTGCCAACAGAGCATCCATCTCTTTGCTTTCTAGATTTGTAATTTTAATTAATTCCTTTTATTTTATGAGCACTATGATAACCTAGTATAAGAACTAAGTATACTACAGCTTTCGATGCTTTTAGAATTTAAGTACAGAAAGTACGCAGTAGCCTTTGGAATAAAAAGACTTTCCCAGGTTGACAATTAATGTGGTACTTGATTGTTTAATTAATAAACAATTCAACTAGCAAATAGGGACTTCTTACTAGGGAGATCCCCTGACATGTTGGCAGGTCCAACACCATCAATAGCTCCACTAGCACTACTCAGATCCATTGTCTCGGGATCAGTATGCGAGAAAATCGAGTGGATCATGTCTGTGCATGGGAATGCAGGATACCTACTTGCAATATGATAAAAGGCAGACTTGTGAATGTTTATATAGACCCTGTGGTCTTCCATATTTTCCTCAAATGTGCTTGAGAATGTATCATTGATGTCCTTCCATTTTATCTTGATATCTTTGTCTATGAAAAACTTGGTGTCTTCGTAGATAAGCAAGCTCGTAAACACTTACTCAACTGCATCTCCATTCACACTCTCGATGGTGTCTTTTGACTCTGCTCTCTTGGAAGCCATTGTACCTATAATGTTGAGAGATGGATGAACACTTGTGATATTTGGAAACATAGAAACACTTGTGGAAATAAATATATCAGTTGAAAACCAAAAGCAGCTTAAGGACTGACATGCAACGTACCTAGGTGACTGACTAGGAACATTGAGCAACTTTCACCAGGAGACTAGGACACTAATTGTCGAAACTACACAAGGCTCAATGTTGTCTATTAGGAGGCTGACTAACTACTAGAGCTACATAATGTATAGTATAGCTTGCCCTACTGAGGACTAAAACTGTGCAATGCACAGTTTGACTGCAAATGAGGAAACTACATTTGCATAGTTTCTAGAGACAGCACGACATTGCCTCATAGAATTACGCAGAGGAACCCTAGTGGCCAGTGCTGGGCCAAATTTGCACAATTTGTGGGACGGAGGCAGAGTCTTCGCTCTCATAAATCAACATTGCCACTCGGGTAAGGAAAGGTTCAGGCCAAGGTAGCCTAGACCCGTCGACAGGCGACTAAAACATGAAAAGTTTGAATGCATGGTGAAGCTAAGTGAAAAGAAGATTGAATGATCATGCATGCAAATAATGAGTGAAAATTTCCAAAAATGGTAAAACAAGCATGTATGTAAAGCGAGTCGCCACAACGATGACCGTTAGTGTAGAAACAATGTCATGCATCTGAGAACAACAATGAAAAACTTGAAACAATGGTTCTACAAGTTAACATGCTTTAAAATGACATCAGATGTTCAAAAAAACAAAGAGAACAACGTTCAAACAAAGTGAAATGCAAAAAGTGATAGAAAAGTAGCAAAAGTCATGAAAAACAGAGCTACCCAGAAAATGTTGAGTTGGATGTGTTGAATGCTCCTAGATGCAATGTGGAATATCAGAGCTCCAAGATCGATGTGAGGAATGAGCTCTGAAGCATCGAATAAATAAGTTTGATAAGATCGAGGATTATGACGTGCATGCCAAAAATATAGGAGAAGGTGGCACTTGGCAGAAGGTTTCTAAAACAGATTTTGCATGTAACCTCCAGCTGCTAAAAATCGATGCCTAAAATCTAGGGATGCTTTTTTTATTTTTTTATTTTTTCTTTTTTAGAAAAAGCACCCCATGCATGAAAATCAAGATTGTCGAGTCTTGGGGGGACTGATGAACCTGAGAGAATATGCAACAGTCTGCAAGCCTGGAAATGGCATTTGTACAGTTTCTGGGTTGAGCAATTCTGGTTTTCCTTTATGCATTGCACAATTTATGGACTAAAGCCCTCGTTGTGAGTCAAAATTCTGCAATTTTCGAGATGAAGCCCATTGTTAGGCTGCATTACGTAGTTTTCAAAGAGAAGGTTGCCTGACTAGATTGCACATTTCTAGATCCCAACAGGCAACCTAGATGGTTTGTGAATTTTCTAGAGGGAAGGTTGGTTCCCCTCCAGAATTGTGCAATTTCCTAAGTGAGCATAACAACCAGAAAATAGTTATGTCCCATAGTGTCAGCCTGTGGGAGCAAGACAAACAAGTTGACAAGCACATGCTAGTAATCTAATGAAACTAAACTAAAGCACTTGTACTTGGACAATACGAGACATGCTACTAAGGATGGTATGTAGGGAGGCTCCATAACAAAGCTAAGGAAAAATTTTGGAGGGTGGTTATCGCCACTGCAACAAGTGCTAGGAGGGAAAAAGGGCTATTAAAGATAGTGCTCAGTGATGTGTTTGGACTTGTGTCAGTTCCATCACTGGGTAAATATAAGTACTATGTATCATTTATAGATGACCTCACAAGGAATACATATATATATATTTCCTGAGAAAAAAATATGAAGTCTTTCACCGGTTTAAAGAATTTAAGGCTCTAGTGGAAACCAAATAGAGAAGGAGATAAGGGTGTCGAGAACAGATAATGGTGGAGAATTCTAAAAGAATGAATTCAAAGAGTTCTATAAGAATTGTGGTATAGCATGACAAAAAACTACTCCACACAAACCAAAGAAAAATGAAGTGGCAAAAATAATGAACATGACATTGATGAAAAAGGAAAGAAGTGTGCTCTGTGGTGTCACGTTAGGAAAATAATTCTGGGCAGAGGAGGTGGGGACTGCATGTTACCTGGTTAATACATCACATTCATTAGTGTTGGAGGATAAGTATCCAAATGAGGTATAAACTCGAAAGAAACCCTCTGTTTCAAATCCGAGGGTATTTGGTTGTGATGTATATGTACATGTTCCAAAGGAGAAAACAGCCAAGTTGGATTACTTTTATATGTTGTTGTTGCTTTCTATTTTGAGGTATAATAGATGGATGTGAAGACAATGTTTATTTATGGGAATCTGGAAGAAGAGATCTACATGAAGAAGCCTGAAGACTTTATGGTGAAGGGAAAGAAAGAACTGGTATTGAATTTAAAAAGGTCTCTTTATGGGTTAAAACGGTCACCAAGGATGTCGTATTAGAAATTTGATACATTTATACGGGGACATGGCTTCACCAAAACAAAGTAGACCACTCTATGTATTTTAAATTAATTAGTGATCATGTTATTTATCTGGTCTTGTATGTTGTTCATTGGAAATGAAAAATAAATTATCCAGGATTTGAAGACACAATTGTCCTCCAAATTTGACATGAAGGATCTTGGTACTGCACGGTATATTTTGGGGATAGAAATTAAATAATATCGGGTAAAGAGGAAGCTCTAGTTAATCCAAAGGAAGTCTGTCAATACAATATTGTAGAGGTTTAATATGTAGTATAGTAAACTGGTGAAGGTTCCTATTCATGTAGGTGTAAGGTTATCTGTTGAATAGTGTCCCAAAAAACAAGAAGAGGAACATGACATGTCTCATGTTCCATAAGAAATTGCAATTGGTAGCCTGATGTATGTAATGGTCTATAGTGGACCAGAAATTTCACATGCAGCGAGAGTATTGATTAAGTTTATGTCAAAACCAAGGAAGAAGCATTTGAAAACAATGAAGAGGGTTTTCAGATTTTTCCTTGGCACTAGTGATTATGATTTTTGGTACCAAGGAAGACCAGGATTTCATAGAGTTTTGGACATCCATGTCATTGTTGATGTAGACAGGGATGGAGATCTAAATTAGAGAATATCTACAAGTGGTTATGTGTTTAACCTATTTGGGGGTGCAGTTAGGTGGATGAGCAAGAGATAGTCTGTAGTGGCACGTTCAACTACAAAGGAAAAATACATGGAAACCAGTCATGCAAGAAAGGAAGTAGTTTGGTTGTAGATATTGTATACAAGTATACAGTTTATACAACACGCTAGAAGGGTAGACTATCACAATCAAAGCAGATTGTTCTTGGAAAATAACCCTTCTTTTCATTCAAAGAAAAAGTACATTGATGTTCAGTATCACTTTATGAGGGATATGGCTGAGCATAAAAAGGTGTTGCTAGCAAAGTTAGACACTTTGAAGAATGTTGTAGATGCATTGATGAAGTCTGTGAGGATTGAGAATTTTCTTTGGTGTAGAGAAACATTGGGCATTGCATGTTTGGACCAATGACTAAGATATCTTATGAACCCCTGCGTGGAAATAAGAAAACAAGTGGGAGAATGTTGGGTGTGTGTTATATTATGTCTGGGGCATTGTCCCAATAGTTTTTTTTTGGACCCTATATTAGGTGGATGGATCTACCTATGGTTTTGTGCATTGGTTTTGCAAATAGTTTTGAGCATGATGGGTTTCTACCCATTGTATTTTGTAGATCCGGTCAAGGGAACTATGGTTATGTTCTAGTCCAAGGTTAATGGATTAGGCTTTATGAATGCTTTGGCATGTATATATATGTATTCTAACATTGAAAGGAATATAATGAAAAATTAATCTGGAAGTCCTGCTTTTGGGATCCATAGGAAAATATATGTGTATATATATATTTTAATTTTAATGCCCTCACTATTGTCTATTTTTTGTTTTTAGAATTTGTATACAGGAAATTTCTTTACAGGGTTAAAACCTACATAATTCCAACGATAACCATAATCAATATTTCAGTGGAAATAACACATTCTATCGAACAGAGAAATCAAACAAGTTAAATTTTAGTGGAAGCACTTAGGGCTTGATGAAGCTACATGGGAGATGGCTAATTAGATGTAGGATTTATATCCTTCACTATTTTCTTGTTCAAGAAAATGAGTTTTTGGTATATGTATATATATATGGATGTTGTTGTAAATTGCACAATGACCTATGTTATTAAGCTCCAGTATGGGGTCTGTTTGTTATGCTTTTCAGTAGGATGTCATTATAAATCTCCATAGTAAGTATGTGCCATTTTCAGTAGTTTGTTAGTCATAGGCGTCATTGAACACTAAGGATGAACTTCACCCCAGAGGGTGGGGTTTGTAACAACTCTTGGTTGATTTTCCATGTAAATAAAATAATAAATGTTCATCAGACATCTATCTAAAGTTGAATGATGGGTAAAGATTTTTAGTTAGCGTCACTTGTGATTAATTAATGGCTATATAAATCAGCAAAGGCATTGGCAAAGGCAAAGTCAAAATAATTAGCATTTATTTATGAAAATAAAGGAAAATAGGAGAAAATGAAGGTGAAGAGACACATATTTGAATGCAAGGTAAATTAGAGGAAAAATAAAGGAAAATGAAGAAAATAGATTCCTCAATGATAAAAAGGCTTCCAAGAAACAACTCCTAGCCTTTTTATAGCTTTTTAGTTGAGACATTCTTTATTCACTCTCTCATTTAATATTGTACACTTAGAGAAGTCTTGGCGAAATCCTGGATAACTTTGGAATTCACTTCAATTTGGAAAAGGAAGGCCAAGGAAAGTAGGTGGTGCAAGGAAACAATTGGATCAACAATTGCCACTAGTTTGTTTAGAATCTAACAGGTTGCATTTGTGATTTCCTTGCTGATTACTAGATGCATGGTATATGCATGTGATTCTCAGGTTATGTTTTGTCATTTTCATGGAGATTTTCCTAGTTTCAAAATAGTTTTATACTTTCCTTGCCATTTCCTGGGTAGCCATGTTGTTTTTTTTCCACGTGTTTTTTCTTATTAGTTCTCAATTTCCTTATGCTTGTGGGCTGTAACAACCACTCTAGAAGCTCTGGAACATCTTTGATTGAGTTATTAGTTCGTAGAGTCATTGGTTGGGATAAACACTTTGGAGCCGTTGTTGGGTTGAGTTAATAGTCCTTGGAGTTGCGGTTGGAACAAATTCTCTAGAACCCTGGAAGGTCATCGATTGAGCTAGCAGTTCTTTTAGCCTTAGACAACTTTAGTAGAGAACAATTTGGTTGATGTTAGTGATTTATAGACTGTTGAGGTTGAATCACTATGGTTGAGGGTTGAGGTGGTTTGGCCTCTAGAAGCCTTGGTTTGGTTTTTTCTTGGTTTATTCCACGAGATCCCACATTGACACTTGGAATATGGCATGGTTGTGATCGACTGAAAGAAAGATTTGGTTCAATGCAATATGTGTCCGGAGAGTATGTGAAAGTCCCTAACTTGGTTGTTATTTTCATATGTGAATGAGTGTTATTTTCTTACTATGATTTATGAATTATTGCACTAGTTATAATGTAAATATTATGGCTGATTTGCCATGATTACTATGTTGGTTATTTATTAGTTATATGATGTATACCTTCTATGGATTTTTTGATGATTTGATATCTTAATGAATTGTTGATGCATGCATGGGCTAACAAGTGTTATTATAGTTATCATGAGAGGGCATTAAACCTTCTCGATGATTCTCATACAAAGACTCTTAGTTTATGATTAGATATGCATTCATGTACTGTAGCATCCCTATTTACCATATGTTCAAAGAAATGTATGTTGTGGGTTCGACATCTTTCACTCAATTTATTTCTTGAGTTTTTATTGGTTAACACTTTTAGTACATTTGATTTCATTCTAGAAAGCTTCACGAAATTCTAGGAAGTGCTCTGGAGGCTTGCATGAAAAAGTGGCTTTGATCTTGAAACTAGAGGCACATAAATGGATATTTTGGGCCATAACGGTATCGACACAAGCCTATGAGTGCAGTTATAGCCTCATAACTACATGGAAGTAACATCAAGGGTGTGGTTGTGGGTCTAGGTTAGTTAAGAAAAATTCTAGCTTAAGGATTGGGCACCTAGGGTTGTTTTTTACCTTCTACGTGATTTGTAGCCCAAAGGAAGGCCAGAAAGGTTTTAATTTATAGGCCCCACTTCCTTAACTAGAACTTGGAGGTCGGGTAATTTCATTGTGATACCCATCTCATGTTTACCCCAGTAGGGTTGTTAAATTTGGTAATTGTGGCAGAAGGCATTTCATCTGTGAACAAGTGACTTTCTCACTTAGAAGAAGAGCTAATACTTTATGAAACATTAGATGACCATGAAATGACCATGGGATGATAGATCACAAGATCCTCAGTAGCCTCCATACTTCAAGTATATGGAAAATTTTGGAGGGTTTTTGTCTTAGCAAAAACACATGGAAATCTTAGTTCGAGGAAGTGTGGGATATATTGACTCAAGGAATTCATTCCATATGACAAGGAATAAAAAGTTCTTCAGTAGATTGGAGGAGAAACACATGAAAATCCATATTTAGCTTGGAGATGATGGGAGAGATATGACCAAAGGAGTTCGTATAGTGACCTTTAAGAGGGTTTCTAGTTCCCTTATCCACCTCAATAATGTGATTTATATCGCTGGATTGAAGGAAAACCTTGTACCAATTGAAATCCTTGAAGAAAAATGGTATGATGTATTATTCACTAAAAGGAGTTCCTACCTTAAGCATTCTGCTTCGAGTCAGGTCAAGTAGATTTGTGTTAGGATCAAAAACATCTACAGGTTGTAGGTGGATGTGTAAGCCACCTTAAGTTGGAGGTGGATGCAAGGAAGAGTTGTGTAAGTTCAGAGATGTTGGCAATCTCTAGCACAGGGGCATGGGACACCTACATCATGGAGCATTGGAAATACTCAAGTAGATCTCCATTTTCCTACCTCAAAGAACCCTTGAGAAAGATGATGTGTGCGAGGGATTCACACTTGAGAAATATGCCAAATATACATTTCAGGGTTGAGATAGTAAAGCTGGAGCTCCTTACGAGAGAGTTCACTCAAATGTTTGTGGTTATTTCTCCATTGTTTCACTCGGTAAGAAAAAGTATTATGTGATTTTTATTGACAATTTCTCCCATAGGTGATGGATCTATTTCATGTAGAAAAAGGATGAAGTCTATCCCAAGTTTTCTAAATTCAAGGCCTTAGTGGAGAAACAGATAGGGAAGAAAATCAAGTCATCGAGGAGTGATAATGGAGGAGAGTATATTTCAAACTCCTTCAAATATTTATGTGCCAATGAGTGCATTAGGAGGGAGTTGTAGAGAGGAATAATATAAGTATTTTTGGGGTTGCTAGAGTAATTTTCCATGACTAGGGGTTTCAATTATACCTTAGGGAAAATGCATGAAACATAGTTGTGTACCTATAGAATAGGAGTCCTCACAACATTCTTGGGATGGTTTCACCTGAGGAGGCTTTCACTAGTATAAATCTATATGTCTCCCACTTTCACATTTTTGGGTCCATGGTGTATTTTCATGTTTCCAAAGATGATAGAAGGAAGTGAAAGCCTACTATGGAGAGGGGGATATTTGTGAGTTACACTAAGACAACACATATTTATAGGGTGTACATTACCTCTCTCAAAGGTATTGTTTTTTAGAAAGGATGCGATATTTATTGACGAGAAAGCCTTGATGATCTCTATAAAGGGAGGGATGAGGATGTCACCAGATGAGGAGCTTCTAACCCCCAAGGAGGAGCCTCAATCATATTTACAAAATCAATCTTTTCCAAAGGGAAATAAATTATTCTATTACGATGGTGTGGAGGATCCATATGATGAGGATAAGAGAAAAGGACAACTGGAGGAACCCACACGCCTAATGGCTGCTAGAGATGGGAGAGAAAGGATCGAGTTGGTTTATAGATTGGTGCATGAAGCTCAGGAGTAGGTTGGAGCTCCTATTTCCTCCAACATATAATGAAGATCACCACATAGATACATAGGACACCTGGAACTCTTGATAGAATTGATAGATTCTAAGCCATATTATTTTAAATATGTTGTTTCCCAATAGGCATGGGTAGATTCCATGGTTGAGGAGTGTTATCGGGAAATCTAGTGTCCATTCAGAGCTTCTAGTCCCACTAAGATGGGTGGCTATCTTAGAAACAAACAAACTAAAGTTACTTGTGTTTTCCTTTATGAGAAGTAGATGAGAGAGAAGCAGAGAGTTCCAACCTCAGTCTTTCGCTTGGATCCTTGCTTGTTTCCTCTCCCCTTTGACAGATATTTGCCGCTCCTCCCTTGCTTGTCCTACTTCAAAGAGCACCTATAATGTCAAAACAACATGATACCATCAAAGCACAGAGATCTACAATCATAAACATTATAGGACCAGATATATATTGACCACAGAAATGCATATATCAACTCAAAAATACAAGAATGTGGAGGAAAACTCAGATAGCTTTATTGATAGAAAGAGTAGAAGAGAGGATTACAACCCATTGATCTGACCCAGTGTCATCCTCCAAGCAAAAAATCCTGTCTTCACCACATGAAAATCTTATATCACCCAACATTACGATGTTCCACAAGGAAACCGACAACCCTTCCTTACAAAATACAAGATCCAAGCCTCCGGATCTTTGGGATGAGGGATCCATATATATATGTTTGCAGGGGGCGAGTTAGCTTCTGGGATTTTGATTAGTGTCCTCTCTCTAATGGTTCCACTTGGAGATTCATGATCTCTTACTCATCCCTGGGCGAATTTAGAGAGGCAAGTGTCACAGGAGAAGTTTCTGGAAGATTCCATGATCATCCACCTTGCAAACTGTCTTTGCCATTTGTCTACTCTCGCCCATCACACCCTACAGAAGGGATTTTCAGTTTGCATCACACTTTTTGCATGTGGCAGGTGAGATGCATCCCAACCTTAGCACTGAGCAGTATGTATGGTCCAGTTTTGACTGGTTCTGAGTAGTTTTCCATGGAGAACTTCTGGGAGATGATGTAATCAACTGACCTTGTTCCTTTAGGGTGTGAAACAACACTTTTAGGGACTCATAAGCTCTTGTTTTATGGACATATATGATAGGGGTTGCAGTGCCCAAATATGTCTATAACAGTTGCCCCCTAAAGCATGAGGTTGTAAATCTTTTGATGTTGGATGAAATGCTTTATCATGAGGATCTAAGGTTTTTTCAAATTGTAAGTCAACCTGTAATAATATACAATACAATACATTATCTTCATAATATTTTCACGATCTAGCTTAGGCGGGCATTCCCATGCTCAACTTTATAAATTCATTCTCATGTACATAGGACAGATAACCGTCTGTGTGGCAGACTGATGATTCTGGTAGAGCCATCATCCTTTGGTTTGGATGATTATTTGTGCAGCAATGATGTACATTTGATTTATTCATTTTTCTGAATATATCACAGTTCGGATGGATGAAACTAGATCCAGGGTCTTCAAACTCATTCAATCTTCACTCAAGGTACAAGTCGATCCATGTGAAAAGATGTTGTAGAGTCAAACATTGAAAGACATCGTCTGATTACTAGCCAATGATGTAAGTTGTTAATAGGCACAAGAGGAATCACCAATAATGATGATGACCCTCAAGGTATGACAATGCAATTCATGTGGTGTGAAAATGGGACTTGGTGTCGAACACCACGCAAAATCTTTTATTCGAAGCCCATTGATCTAAACCTATCGCTGGAAGTGAGAAACTTGCCATTGAGGCATGCAAGCTTCAAAGTATTGAAAGGGTTTCTCCTAGATCAACTTCTTGGATAATGAGTTGATGTCGACAAGAACTGACCCATCGTTGGAGGGAATTAATGAATCCCACATCTATGACATGGAATGGAGCAAATGATTTTGTGGAGGTGAAAACGATCTGATGATATAGGGTTCAGGGTGGTGGTCATGAAAGAATTAAGCATGAAGGTATTGTAGCGGATGAGACACAAGTTGCGCTAGAAAATTCTCCGAGCAACTTCTTTTGAACATATCGTTGACACTAAAATGGATTGGTAGCGTTAAAGAGTCATGTTCAAGAGCGACTTGTTACCAATAAAGTTTCTTCAAGTTTTCTTCCCAATTTTTCCTTAGTCATTGCTGACCAGTACCTCTTTATTTTTGTCAAGATTGAGGACGATAACATATGCTTGTTCTATAATTTTCCCTTCGGGAAAACCCATCGCTATGTTTTAACGAGCCTAGCGACAGTGAAACTCATTCTTGTCTGCATGGACAAGTTTGTCACTTTTGGTTTTAACGATTTTAACGACAAAGATAACTCGGTCCTTTTTCAATTTTAGAGAGCCTGAAAAGGGATGGAAAGGAAACCCCAATAATCCTTTTTCATCATATAATCCCTTAAGACTGAAAAAGTATAAAATAATATGAAAGGGATGAATTTTCAATAGTTTTAATGAGCCAAACAAGACAAGCACTCGATCTTTTTATGTAATGATCCCTCAGGTCCAAAAATATTAAAATCTAGAGGAGGGATAGCACTTCCGATCGTTTTAATGAGCTGGAGAGGCCAATTTCTCAACAATCTTTTGATATTTTACGATTCAGATGAAAAGAGCTTAAAGGAGACTCATTTTTTGAGGAATGAGTGAAATTTTCGGGTAGCAGTTGGTTCCAGGTAAGGTTTGGAACTTTTCAATCATAGCAGTGTAAAGAAGATGGCTAACAGAATCATTTGTCACAACTATTCCTCAAAAGGGGTAAACAATCAAATGGAGGTGTATGATCAGCTAAAACAGAGTGGAGGTGATGGTAAGAACATGACTAAGGCTCAAAAACTGATGATATTGCATTCGCAATGGTTATTTACTAAAGGCAGGTTCATTTTTTAATGAGCTTAAACTCTGGTGGAACATATGCTGATTGCATAGGTTTAATTTTTAACAAGCTTGAATTTTGTATAAAACTGCTCGTGCTAGTCGTATAATAAGGACGTCTCATCGATAGGTTCATTTTTTAGGGAGCTTGCCCCATTTGAAAATTTGCTCTGCTGCCTTTCACATGTAAGCTAGGAATGACCAAGAATTGTCCTCGGGGTTAATTAACCACTAGGGTTAGGTAGGAAAAATCTTCCTTAACTTTGTCGATGCCATTTGGCCCCTGCAAAGGTGAGTGCTCGATCTAACCAATTACTTAACCTAAGCAGTTGAAGTTAGCAAAAGCTATGGAGTTAGCGTTACGTTGGTCGCTTTTCAATTGCATGCAAAAAGTTTGCATGCCCACAGGTATAGTGAAGTAGAGGTTCTAGGTTACCATATGAAAGTTCTCACATTTGAAAGATTGTTCCATCTGCATTGCAGACAAAACACTTCTTTGGCAATATCTATCTAAATAGACAAAGGTGAATGGCGCAATCACATCCACTCACATAACTTTGACAAGGCAATATTATTCCAGTCTAACCCCATTTTTCCTAAATGAACGGGTATGTCAAACTAGTCATATATCCTCCACAAAAACCTACCCTATACCTAAAGTTTTCCTTTCGAAGTAGACGAGGGTGCATGCCCCCTAGGTTTTAGTCACAATCTCCAAATCATTCGTGCTCATCAGGTGGATGGACTGGAGACTGATGAGACATTCCTTGTGTAAAAAGACTAGTTAGAGATAGCATTTGACTATTAGCTATGTGTGAGCCGAGAAATGAAAGTTGGTCTATGAGCTGGACCACTCTACCTTCATGCAGAAAACACATCACTCGAAAGAGCAAGGAGACAATGGCTCCCATGCTATAAATGTAGTCACGCCCGAGGAGTAGATTGTAATCTAAAGGTCCTTGGACTACCATTACGTTTAGATAAATGGTTTTCCCTCTCAAATTTATACACAAATTTGGAAGGATCCCTAACCGTCGACTGGTTCCTTTGTCGAAGCCTGTCAGATTTAACATCTCAAGCAGGAGCGATGGAAAACCAAGCACTTTCCAAGCAATTGAGGAAAGGATACTCACAAAATCCCCTTCATCTATGATAGTACTAACCATGAAAATTCTATAAGCTTGTACAATGATTTGGAATGGTACATTAGACAGTAGACGAGGTCTACCTAGTAGATTCCAGTCGAAGGAAACGACTAGGTTGCTCGAAGGTGGGACCAAATAAATGGTCGGGTACAAGTCTGATGAACTTCCTTCATACAGTAAAGGATTTGGTAGACTTCACCCATGTTCATTGAAGTCTGCATTTACAAAAATAATTTGAAAAATGTTGTTCTCATTCTCTTCAGAGACTATATCATCTGAAGATGGACCTTCTGAAGACAAGACTGGGCCATTTCGACCTATTGAATTTGGTCTGATGTGGACTCAGAGGGTTTATCCTCAATCATATATGCTTTGACTGACCACAAAATTGTGTCAGTCGAATTTTCAAGTAGCGATGGACTCCGTAAGTGTTTCTTGTGTCGAGGAGGAATCCGTAGCAGTGAAGCAGGATGGTTATCCAAGATTCTTTTAGCTTCATCTAGGAAGGGACAGTGGTGGATGGCATGATCGCCTTCACAAAATCTACAAGGAATTTTATATTTTCCTTTCTGTCCAGTGCCTTTGTTTTCACTAGTTGATAGTGTACTATCAACATGATAGCCAGAGGTTGAGGACACCGAATTGTGCAACCTGGGAGACCAATCCCTTAAGATCTATGGGATGCAAGGACAATCTCGATGATAGTGGTCTCCTTTACAAATGACACATGGAGGTTTAGGTTTGGATAGTACATTGTGTGGATTTTTGCTAGACGATGGATGGTTGCCACTTTTTACCTTTGGCTCCTTCTTCTTCTTCTCCTTCCCTTTCTTCTTCTTCTAAGTTACTTGCTTTCTAGTTTTACTAGCTTCACCAAGTGAAGAGGAAGAAGGGGAGGGAAAAACAAACAAAGTAGAAGGTTGGGGAGTAACTCTAGTATCATCTAGTTGCTGATTTGATTTCTCAGGAATCACAGTGCTTTGAACAACAGAGGTTGAGAAGAGCCATACTAGCAAGCCGATTGTCAGTCCTGGAAGGGACAATGTGGCCATATGAGGTGCACAAACATCTCCCCAAGAGGAGAAAGCACCCCCAAGTGGAAATCCTTGTTTGGTGGACTCCATTTTCTCAACCTAAGATCAACGAGGGAACAATGATGTTATTCCGATTAAAATAAATTTTATCATCCTTTGACACAACTTGCTTTTTCACTTTTTAAGAGTTGAGAAAAAGCTAAAGATGACTCTAGTAGCCTTCGATTTTTAATGAGCCTGAAGTGACAAGTGCTCAGATGGACCTTTTCCTTTAAGGAGTCTGAAAAGGAATGGAATAGACTACTCTAGAAATCTAGACAGAGGGATTACCAAACCAATCGCAAAACTGCTGAAT
Source organism: Pinus taeda (assembly GCA_000404065.3). NCBI lineage: Eukaryota > Viridiplantae > Streptophyta > Pinopsida > Pinales > Pinaceae > Pinus > Pinus taeda. Next base: position 4,574 of record APFE030673232.1, on the reverse strand, counting down.
ACTTTTTATAGTATGACAATCAATCTTCTCAAATGTTGTGTTCAGTGCATTGCAATCGATAGGGCTGCAGATGCAGCTTCCTAAGGATAAAGGATATAGCCTATTGTGGTCTCCCAATATATACTCGACAGTATGTGGGAGGACAAGTCCATACTAGCACTTGTCGTCTCAAAGAAGAGGAATCACTCAACCTACGATGAAAGTGATAGTTACCAGGATTTACGACACCAAAATATGTCTCTAGCCTAGACTTCTAGATGTTGTGTGTTAGATTCCAAAGCATTTTTATGTTCATTGAATTTAGTTTACAGTTGATATTTCTTAACAAGTTTTCCTTTAAGGTTCACTATGTGGTGTAGATATACAATTCCTAAAATGCAATCTAAGATGATAAATAGTCGTTTATTCTTCTTTTTGCAATGAAAATCCTAGCTACTAAGGAAAGAGAAGCGAGATTCTTTCAACATAGAGCAGAGAGCACACACTAGATGCACTGTCCTAAATCAAAATCAACAAGCAATCTAAATGCTAATGCACATATGTGTATTTGTTTTTCTCTTTCTTAATGTGTGAATGAGAAACGAATGCTAAGTACAAATATGAATTATCTTTTCAAAGCGACAATACTAACAATTTTCTCTTCAAAAGACGAAAAGAAGAAAATGATGACACTTTGTGATTTTGAATTGAAAACTACTTTCGACACTTGAAATACTATTAATTCAAGTCAAATACAAGAGTAACAGTTTAATCAACCATCAACAAGAGTAGGGTTCTTTTCTTTGACTGAAAATGACACTTGCAACACTTCCAAATCAAAACATGACAGCTCGATTAAGCTACTTCTTTGTAAAGGAGAACTGTAAATGACGAACAATACATAAAAACATTCACACTTATTTGTACAATGGAGGTTGAATAATACAAAGGAAGGGAGTTTCCACAGTGGTATATTGATCACAGACAGTAAAACTCTTGAATAAAGCTGAAGAGGATGAAGAAAAAAACCAAAATATGGAGGCAAAAACAGTCTTATCTGATCATCACACATGTAACACAAGGAAACAGGGATGCATCTCATCTACTACACATGGGAGGTGCAATTCATCTAGATTTCCAAGAGGATAAGGTGTGATGGCCCACGGATTAGACTTTAACTTGATTTTTGGTCACATTTTGCAGGTTAGTATAGGGATTTAGGTCAAGCTAATGATAGTCAGTAAATACCAATCATGGAGCTGATCTAATGAGGTTACTTGAGCCACCACTAGGGCAATTAGGATGTTTGCAAGTCAGATGTTTAATTCAAAAAATAACACAAAGATTGACTAAAGCATCTTTTATCTACTTTACAGTTGCATAGCAAATCCAGTATGAAGGCTAGCTGGCATAACTTTAGGCTCTGTTTGTAGTTTATAAAGTAAACAAACTAGAAACAAGCAAACAAGCTATTCACTCCCCAGTGGAGTTGCCATTTTTTTATCGGGAAATCTAGTGTCCACTCAGGGCTGCTAGTCCCACTAAGATGGGTAGCCATCTTAGAAACAAGAAAATTAAATTTACTTGTGTTTTCCTTTATGAGAAGTAGATAAGAGAGAAGCAGAGAGTACCAACCTCAGTCTCTCGCTGGGCTCCTTGCTTGTTTCCTCTCCCATCTGACAGATCTTTGCTACTCCTCCCTTCCTTGTCCCACTTCAAAGAGCACCTCTAAAGTCAAAGCAGAATGATACCATTAATGCACAGAGATCTACAATCATAAACAATATAGGACCAGAGATATATTGACCACACAAATGGATATATTAACTCAAACATACAAGAATGTGGAGGAAACCTCAAATAGCTTTATTGATAGAAAGAGTAGAAGAGAGGATTGTTGGATAGGTAAATCCCCTCTACGGATAGAGGCGATCCCTACTAGCCCAACAGGGGTCTAGCAACAATCGAACAATGCTACACCGCAGGTTCCTAGTTGTAATTAACAAGTGGGTAAAAGAAACCTACTTGGATTCCAACGCTATGTTTGTCGAAGAGATGATCCCCTCGCTCCTTCGCTCCAGTCGATCACAATCCTCCGCTATCCTCGCGGACGAACACCTGCACAAGCAAAAGAGAGCAAACAAGAGCATAAAATCTACTAACAACAACTATGTATCAGTCAGGAAGGATACAATTTACATCAATCATTCATTGGACAAATGGAAATGGAACCATAAGAGTAGTCATCTATCTTTATTAACAAAAGTAGAGTAAGGTACAACCGGTGTCCTGACGCTGAGTCCTTCCCTAGAGGGTCCAGCCAGCATATCTTCCAAGCATTCACCTTTGGAGCAAATATCCCAAGTCAAAAGGTCTCTCTCTCACATACAAGGCAACAAGCTCATGACCTTCCTCAAGCTCAAAGCAATCCTCACACAACACACCAAATGCCTACAAAAGGCAGCACTAAAATGCACTAAGAATTCCTCAATCAAAGTCTATATGTTCCAAACTAGCTAACCAAAAAAAACTAGCTACTCATGGGCAATGGAGGAGGCTTATAAAGAGAAGGAGCCTCCATGAATAGCTAAAGGATGAGCTTTCCCCCAAGATAAGTGGATGGTCAGTCGAACAGACATGCCAGAGAAAGGATGGCGACCTCAACAATGCTAACAACCAAGTCTGGAGGGATCTAGAAAGCTGGTTGTTAGAACAACTTCGCCCAAACAGGATCAGCGCGGGTGAGACACTGAACTGACGCGCTGACATCGCAGATCAACTATAGAGGAGGTCCGGTCAGCGCTCAATAGGACAAACGGAGGGTGCGTTGTTCGTAAAATGGGACCAACGTGGAAAAGACATGTGCTTCCGCGTTGGCAGCGCATCAGGTACACTGGCCTCCGCCTGTCAGCGCGGTTATTTGATTAACAGATGCGATGATTCATTTAACTTAGGCAAAGAGGGTTTTTTAGCCATTTTGAGGAGCATGAGCATAGGTGAATGTGTTTTCACAACACAGTAGGGAGACTGACATGATGGCAGTGACATTTTACTGTGTAACAGGCTGGTAACTACTTCGAGTGACTACTCGAAGAGCAAAGTGCACTCCTTCACTGTGGCATCCATTATGGCAACTGCATCCTTGATAGTTGCCTCATGCTTCTCTCTAACTTTTGGTGGAGTCGAAGGCTGGGCCCTCAACTTGAGCTCTGTGATCTTAAGGTTCAGCTCAAATTGAACCTTAGCCAGTTGCGTCCTTGCATCGTGGACACCTTCAGCGAGCTTTCAAATTCTTGTGCTCACTGGCACATCTTTTGGGATATTCAACTCTGGAACAGTTTGACATGCCTCAGCTACTACGACTATGGTGTGCTCATTCTTCTTTGTGATCTTCCTAAGGAGATCAAGTGCAAATGTCTAATCAACAAACATCTGGCCATTGTTGACCTTCTTCTCATTGAGCATATTTAACGCATTTTTCTCTCTAGCCCGAAGCTCCACAAGCATACCGTCTTGCAGGGTGTAAAGGGCTTCACTTGGAAGCACTACCAAGTTCAACCCAACCTTCTTGAGAGCACTGACGGTGGCCTTATCAAATTCCACCTTTGTAGTCAATGCTCTTTCCAGCAGCAAGACAACATGGGGATCCAAGGAGCAGACCAGCTCCACTGCTTCTGAGGTCCCAGGCGCCAAGCTAGTTGATATCGCGTTGCATTGTCCCACACTGGTCTACACTTGAGTGGCCTGGATCTGCGGCTTGTGTAGAACCATCTGAATGGAGACCAAGGCTTGCTTATGTTTCTACTTGAATTATTGCACCAGCTCTGAGGTTGCATCCTTCACTGTGTCCCTAATATCATTCAGATCACCTTCAGTTAAAGCAATTTTGTCAAGTGATGATTTGATGGCCTTGGACTTCTTCCGTGACCCTACTTTTTCTTGATCCTTAGTGCGCTTAAACCTGTAATGGAGTAGTCTTCGAGTCTGTACTTCCCTATCCAGATTGATGCTCTTCTTCCTCCGTCTATGGATAAGGAGACTTCTGACTTCTGTCAGAGTCGCGCTCTTCCTCTTCTTAGCAACACGCTCTGCCTTAGATTTTTCTTCAACTTCCCTTTTCCTCCTGTTGGCCAGCTGCTATATCTTCATTCAAGCCTCTTCCTTCTTCTACTTCGCAGAAGACTTACTAGATCCAGCTGACAAGTCTGAAGCCATGCGCCATTTTGACGGCCAACTCTCCTAGACTGTTGTGATTGCATCATCCGTTGCGAGGTATGGAAGATCATACCTTTTTTGCTTGGGGTCCTTCCGTACCTAGATGGAGACACAGTGGAAGTTCTCTTTGAACTCCACATATCTTGATAACTACTCAAAGACAATTGGGATAACCTTAGTTTTCATTTTATCATGGAATGGATGTTTGCCTAATCCAGGTGGCTCCAGACATAGGAAAAAGCCCCAAAGGACTCAGAAAGGGTAAAAAATAAAAGTGATCAAAATGTAGTCAAACCAATACTAGAGCGTAGATCTCGTCGTCCTAATCGCAATGGTGTGAACAGTTTGTCAAACTGAGCCCGTATGCAAACGTTAGAGGC
>APFE030673229.1:30433-40498 GCA_000404065.3 Pinus taeda | reverse complement strand
TTTATTTTCATATTATCAAATGATTGGTTATGAAATAACTAATTCTTTAATTTATATGTTTATATTTGATTTGTTTTATTATTTAAGGAGGATGTAAGATAATGTTTCTTTGTTGTTTTGATTTTATTAATTATTTGATGAGAGAGAAGGGATTAAAGTATTAAAAGGGATATGAGTTAATTATTGATTCTTTGAGATTTCAAGTAAAGGTTTCTAGGTGTTGCTTAGTTTTAATCCATCATCTCGGTTCAAGTTATTCTTCCTTTTTTCTATTTCAATGGCTTCTTTCATTTTCCTTTTAAGATAGTGGTCTTCTTTTCTAACTAGTTTCACTTCCTCCATGCAGATGTAATGAGAGGTAGAGTGAACATGTTCTGCTAAGGCTGATTTTGAGTTCGTATCTCTTCTTAGGTTAGCAATGTGTTCTTTAATTCTGATGTTAAGGGACCTACCTGTTTCACCTATGTATTCCTTTCCACATGAGCAAGGAATAACATAAATTCCTTTTTGAAGGTTGGGGTTTATGGGATCCTTGATAGAGTTGACCAATTGTCTGATGGTGTTGGCAAGGGTAAAGGCTACATTAATGTTCTGTTTATTAAGAATTTTAGTGATTTTATCAGTGGTGCCTTTTATGTACGGAAGGGAGACCTTAGGAGTTGATAAATTTTGATCTTTGATATCATTATTATTCTTGTTTAGGGATAGGTGCATGGCTTTCTTAATGGTATTCCTATTATAGCCATTTAATTCAAACACTTTGTGAAGATGGTTGAATTCATCATTTAAATTGTCAGGATCAGATATTCTGGTTGCCCTAGTCATTAAGGTCCTAATGATGCCAATCTTTTGTTTAGGGTGGTGATGAGAATTTGCATGAAGATATCGTTCCGTGTGGGTTTTATTTCTATAGACTTGGAAACCAAGTGACCCTTCTTTTTTGGTTAAAAGGATATCAAGAAAAGGAATTTGGTTGTTATTTTCAATTTCAATAGTGAATTTTATATGGTCAGAAAGGATATTTAAATGATTGAAGAATAGGTCAAGTTTTTCTTTTCCATGACTCTGATTGGCAAATATGTCATCCACAAACCTTTTCCATTCTTTAGGGGTGTATGGAAATGATCTGAGAGCCTTCTATTCGAAGTGATCCATAATGATGTTGGCAACTATGGCGGATAGAGGAGAGCCCATAGCCACACCATGGGTTTGTTCATAAATTTTACCTTTGAAACTGAAGTAAGAGGATTTTAAGCAAAACTCCAGAAGATCCACAATTTCTTTATCCGTGATGTTTCTCATGATGTTAATAGCTTTATCAATAGGAATTATAGTATAAAGCGATACAATATCAAAGCTAACCATGAGATCTTCGTCGTTCATTTCTATGTTATTAATCCATTGAACAAAAGAATATGTCTTTAATATAAGAAGGGGTATTACCAGACAGGGGTCTAAGTTTTTTGGCAAGGTGTTTCGCTAGAAGGTAAGTAGGGGAACCTATGGTATTGACTATAGGTCTCAGAGGTATGTTAGGCTTATGGACTTTAGGAGCACCATAAATTATAGGAATAATGGAACTATTAGGGATGATTTTTATTTTTGTGATGTCATCTAGAGATGATTCTTTTATTTTCTTAATTACTTCACACATAATTTTCTCATTGGGATCTTTATTAATGATTTTGTAACATCCACTATTATTCAGACGTTCTTCCATTTTATTGTCATAATCAATTCTCTTCATGATTACAGTTGTGTTGCCCTTATCAACCTTCAAGATGACTATGTTTTTATTTTTTCTGAGGTTGTTCAAGGCTCTTTTTTCTTCTAAGGATATGTTAGATGTAGGAGGTTTAGAAGTTCTAAGAATTTTGGCAATATCTTGTCTGGTTTATTCACTCTTTTCTATATCTAGGTTTTCTTTAGCTACTTCAATATTAGTGATGACCTCCTCCACAAGTATTTTATTAGGGGTTATAACAAAATTTAGACCTTTTTTTAGGATGGATTCGGTTGCGTGATCTAGGTGGATATCTGATAAGTTAATGACCTGGGCATTATCTGATTTCAGACTTTGATCAGGATGTATGGTTCAAGTTTTTGATTGAGAGAATCTATTCGATGGGCTGTTGTTCCTACGAGGGAAGCTGGAGTTATTGTAGATTTGTTGATTATCTGCATTGTTTCCTTCTAGTGATCCACACTCTTTTATGTTATCTTCATGCTCCAAATCTACGTTTAAATGGGTTAGATCTAAATTAATAAAAACTTGTCAGAAACTTCTTTCCTCTCATCTATACCTTTCCTCATATCTCAGACATGATTTATGGCAATCCTTGGATGCAATTACATTCATAAAATCTGAGAAATAGTTCACAAAGGACAACATCAAAAAGTTAAAGAAGCTGAACAAATTATGCACTATTTGTACTGATTATAACTCATACTCTAATCAAGCTTATTCTAGTTTACATGTCTCCAACAGAAATCAAATCCCTAATACAATTAAAATTTCCAACACTCACTCAAGAACGCAATCCAATTTTAAATAATTTGGTCACAGATCATGTAACAGGGTAGTTGTAGAACAAAATAAAAGCAACGTAGATATAAAATCAACTAAGAAGAGCAACGTGGGTAGCAACTCCAGTTTTACACAATTTGCTCACAAATCAGGTATTATAGAACAAAATAAAAGTAGCGTGGGTATAAAATCAACTGAGAAGAACAGATCAGGTAACAACGTAGTTATAGAACAAAATAAAAGCAGCGTGGGTATAAAATTAACTAAGAAGAGCAACTCCATAATGCATTCCAGTTTTACATATTTTTCTCATAGATTAGATAACAACGCAATAGAACAAAATAAAAGCAGCATGACAATTGAGAAGAGCAACGCGTGTAGCAACATGCATGAAAAATCACCAGAAAACATAATCAACATGGATACAAGCAACATTTCTAGAACGCACCTCGATGTAGCAGTTTATAGTGGTCTTGCTCAAGGTATTGCTCACTCACCAAACGTAGATTTGGAGCATGAAGATAACATGCGAGAGTGTAGATCACTCGAAGGAAAGAGTGCAGATAGTCAACAAATCTGCAATAACTTCAGCTTCCCTCGTAGGAACAACAACCCATCGACTAGATTCTCTCAATCAGAAACTCGAACCATACATCCTGATCAAAGTCTGAAATCAGATAATGCCCAGGACGGGTCATTAACTTATCAGATATCCACCTAGATCATGCAACTGAATCCATCCTAAAAAAAGGTCTAAATTTTGCTATAACCCTTAATAAAATACCTATGGAGGAGGTCATTAGTGATATTGAAGCAGCTATTAAAAACCTAGATATAGCAAAGAGTGAAGAAATCAAACAAGATATTACCAAAATTCTTAGAACTTCTAAACCTCCTACATCTAACATATCCTTAGAAGAAAAAAGAGCCTTGAACAACCTCAGAAAAAATAAAAACATAGTCATCCTGAAGGCTGATAAGGGAACCACAATTGTAATCATGAAGAGAATTGATTATGACAATAAAATGGAAGAACAACTGAATAACAGTGGATTTTACAAAAGCATTAATAAAGATCCCAGTCAGAAAAATATGCGTGAAGTAATTAAGAAAATAAAAGAATCATCTCTAGATGACATCATAAAAAAGAAAATCATCCCTAATAATTCCATTATTCCTAGAATTTATGGTGCTCGTAAAGTCTATAAACCTAACATACCTCTGAGACCTATAGTCAATACCATAGGTTCCCCTACTTACCTTATAGTGAAACACCATGCCAAAAAACTTAGACCCCTGTCTGGTAATACCCCTTCTTATATTAAAGACTCATATTCTTTTGTTCAATGCATTAATAACATAGAAATGAAGGATGAAGATCTCATGGTTAGCTTTGATATTGTATCGCTTTATACTATGACTCCTATTGATGAAGCTATTAATATCATGAGAAACATCGTGGATAAAGAAACTATGGATCTTCTGGAGCTTTGCTTAAAATCCTCTTCCTTCAGTTTCAAAGGTAAAATTTATGAACAAACCCATGGTGTGGCTATGGGCTCACCTCTATCCCCCATAGTTGCCAACATCTTTATGGAGCACTTCGAACAGAAGGCTCTTAGGCCATTTCCATACACCCCTAAAGAATGTAAAAGGTTTGTGGATGAAATATTTGCCAAATGGAGTCATGGAAAAGAAAAACTTGACCTATTCCTCAATCACTTAAATAGCCTTTCTAACCATATAAAATTCACTGTTGAAATTGAAAATAACAACCAGCTTCCCTTTCTTGATATCCTTCTAACCAAAAAACAAGGGTCACTTGGTTTCCAAGTCTATAGAAAGAAAACCCACACAGAATGATATCTTTATGCAAATTCTCATCACGACCCTAAACAAAAGATTGGCGTCATTAGGACCTTAACCACTAGGGTGGCCAAAATATCTGATCCTGACCATTTAAATGATAAACTCAATCATCTTCACAAAGTGTTTGAATTAAATGGATGTAATAGGAATACCATTAAGAAAGCCATGCACCTATCCCTAAACAAGAATAATAATGATATCAAAGATCAAAATTTATCAACTCCTAAGGTCTCCCTTCCGTACATAAAAGGAACCACTGATAAAATCACTGAAATTCTTAATAAACACAACATTAATATAGCCTTTACCCCTGCCAACACCATCAAACAATTGTTCAACTCTATCAAGGATCCCATAAACCCCAACCCTCAAAAAGGCATTTATGTTATTCCTTGCTCATGCGGGAAGGAAACCATAGGTGAAACAGGTAGGTATCTTAACATTAGAATTAAATAACACACTGCCGACCTAAGAAGAGATATGACCTCAAAATCAACCTTAGCAAACCATGTTCACTCTACCTCTCATTACATCTGCATGGAAGAAGTCAAACTAGTTAGAAAAGAATACCACTATCTTAAAAAGAAAATCAAAGAAGCCATTGAAATAGAAAAAAAGAAGAATAACTTGAACCAAAACGATGGATTAAAACTAAGCAACACTTGGAAACCTTTACTTGAAATCTTAAAGAATCAATAATTAACGCATATCCCTTTTAATATTTTAATCACTCCTCTCTCATTAAATAATTAATAAAATCAAAACAAGAAACATTATCTTACATCCTCCTTAAACATTAAAACAAATCAAATATAAACATATAAATTAAATAATTGGTTATTTCAGAACTAATCATTTAATAATATGAAAATAAACTAAAATCATAATTTATTAATTATAATAACATATTAGTCGTAATAACTTAAATTAAAACAATTAGAAATTAAAATAGGAAGTATATAAAAATTATTATGGATAATAAAACAAATTAATTAATTAACTAAACAAATTATCAAATAAGAAAATTAATTAATTAAACAAATCATAATTAATTAAACAATAAATTAATCAACTAAGCAAATTAATTAATTAAACAAATTAATTAATTATTAAACAAATTAAATAACTAATTAATTAGAAAATAATAAACAAATTAAATAAATTAATTAGACAATTAATGAATGAAACGAACTAATTAATTGATTAAAAAACTTAATTAATTAATTAAACAAATTAACTAAACAAATTAATTCAACAATAAATAATTTAAAAAAAAAAATGAATATTAGTAAGCTAACTAGATATGGGCCGACCTAATTGCCTAGATTACTTCTTTCATAAACTATATATGTATATACCCTAAAATATAGCTCAAGGATACATCATTAATATCTCTTGAATATCTATTCACGCATCCCCTGATGATGGACTCACTTGGTAGTCCGAAACGTTGGGTTCTTAAAACTCTATAACATGTCATTCCTCCTCTATCTAAATATATGATATTGTGCTAAGATACCCTATAACATCATAAATATGATATTATACTAAGATACCCTTTTTTTTAATAAGGAAAAAAAACGTCTCCTTGTTATTCATAGAGTGAATCAAAGGTAGAGTACATATATAATATTTCTAGATTAAAAAAAAAAAAACTCATATTTACTATCTAATAAATATCAACATATTGACTTGAAGAAGTCTACAAAAAAAATAAACTTTAGTTACCACATAATAAAAAATATAGTCATCGACATAGACTATAGCTAAATATTATCTAAAACAGTAAATTTGTCTATGATAACTAATAGCTAAAAAATATGAAATGTTCCCATTTCCAAAGTTGTTGAATCCGATACTTCTTCAAAGTAAATTTGACCTTCCTTTAAACCCACAACTTTTTCTGACAGTGTATAAACTTTACCATTCAATTCTTTGAACACATGCTTGAATGAAAGGTCTTGGAAAGGTTCTCTAACTTCTTGTATCCCACTTTTCCAGTGTTCTAAATTGATGACCTAAAAATTTGATAGTCTCGACATATAGTCAAGGATAAGTTTTGAGTCCCCACAAACTATAAACTTGTAGTTTGAAGTCCCTTACTAGTAGCAAAGGTTAATAACGTCCATAAAGCCAAAAAATTCAACCTTTGAATTCATTCCATAGCCACATCCTATCCATAAATAAAAGCACTATAGATTAGAACATCTAAGAAAAAATCCTCCTTCGTAAATATTTTCTTTGGCTTCCCTATCAAAGAAACTGTTGTAGCGGCTACAACTATCCTCCAAAATTTTTCCTTAGCTTCATTTTGGAGCCTCGCTACCAACCATACTTAGCACCATGTATTGCACTTCCCAAATACATATGCTTTTAGTTCAGTTTTTGGCTTATCAACTTGTGTTTGCTAACTTGTTTTCATTTCACCCGCAAGCTAACATTCGTGGCTTGGTCTTCAACTGGTTCCTTGGAGAATTGCGCAGAATTGGAGGGAAACCATCCTTTCTCTCTAAAATTGCGTAGAGCATCAAGGCAACTTGTTACTCTCCAGAAACACGTAGAACAAGAAAACTACCTTCCCCTTGAAAATTGCACAGAGTAGCCCATGATTGGGCTTACTCCCAGAATTTGTGCAGTTTTGGCTAGCAACCTTCTCTTCAGTCCAAAAATTGTGTAGAGCTTGAGGGGCAGCTAGAGCCACTCAGCCCAAAAACTACGCAGAAGTCATTCAAGTGCTTGCAGTCCATATCATGTGCTCCCAAGTTGACTGGTTCCCTCAAAGACTGAGCAATTTTGCTTTGCATGCATGGGTTGCTTTTTCCCGAAAAAGAAAAGAAAAAGTAAAAAACATCCCTATATTTTAGGAAATTATTTATTTTTAGTAGCTGGAGGCTACATGCAAAAGTTGTTTTAGAAACCTCCTGCCAAGTGTCGCTTTTTCCTAGATTTGTGGCATGCGGGTCATAAGCCTCAAGCTTGTCAAAACTATTTATTCGATGCTTCAGAGCTCATTCTTCACTTCGATATTGGAGCTCTAGCATTCCCATCACATCTACAAGCATTCGACACACTCAACTCAACTTTTTCCAGGTAAGTCTGCTTTTCATGTCTTTTGTTGCTTTTCTGTTTCTTTTTTTATTTTGGTTTGTGTGAGTGTTGTGTGCTTGGTTTTTTTGAACACTTGTTGTATTTTTAATGCATGTTAGCTTGTAGAAGCATTGTTTCAAGTTTTCCATTGCATCTCCTTGTTGTCACATGCGTGACAATGTTTCTACATTAACGGTCATCGTTGCGGCGACTTGCTTCACACACTTAGTTGTCTTCCCGTTTTACTAAATCCTGCACTCACAGATTGCATGCATTTTCATTCACTCATGTTTGCACCCAATTTTGCACATGCATTCAGGCCTTACTATTTTCATTAGTTCGTCAGCGAGTCTGAGTAGCCTTGGCTCGGACCTTGCCTTTCCTAGCTTGCACTTCACATTTCTAGGATGGATGGCCATGCCTTACTCCCAGAAATTGTGTAGATATTGCCTCACACTGGTCTCCCAGACTTGCTCTACGCAATTCTGAGAGGTAGTCTCTCAGTTGGCCCTCGGAATTGCACAATGCAATTTTACCTGGTTGCAAACATGATGACTGAAACTACACATTGCATAGTTTCAGTCCTCAACAGGCTAAGATGGACTATGCTCTGTGCAGTTTCAGTAGTCAATCAGCTCACTGACATTCCGCATTGTGTTTTGTGCAGTTCTGGCAGTCAGTCTCCTAGCCTCCCAGTGAAAATTGCGCAGATCTTCTAGTCAGTCACCCAAGTGTGTTGCATGTCAGTCCTCAAGTTTCTTTTGGTTTTCAACTAAAATTGTGCTTGCCATGAGTGTTTCTCTATCTCTAGGTATCATAGGTCTTCAGCAATCTCTTAGTGGTACATGTACAATGTGTAGGTTTTAACCCCGTAGAGAAATTACCTGCATACGAATTCTAAAACACAGAAAATAAACAATGCGAGAGCATAACACATAAAACACATATACACAAATATTTTCCCCTGGATTCCAAAACTGGGACTACCAGCTTGATTTTTCATTATGTTCCTTTCAATGTTATAATACATATTTATACATGCCGAATCATCCAATACCATGGACCGAAAACCATCACATCCAATACCATGGACCGAAAACTATCGCGTCCAAAAAATATGTGTGAAAATCATGCGTAAAACCATAGGTGGGTCCGCCTAACCTAACATAGGGTCCAAAACCAAAATTTTCCGAGGCGCTCCCCTGTACCCCATAAAGTAGGGTTATGGGTACACCACAAACCCCCTGTGACCCCCCCCGCTACACAATCAGCGCAACAAAGGGCGGCCTTGCCCCCCCTCTAACCCCTAGATAACTACGTGGGCTAGTCATGAAAAGAATATAAAACAACCCAACATTCTTCCACTTGTTGTTTTCTTTCCACAGGGGGGCACAAGAGAGCTTAGTCATTTTTCTAGCCTTGAAACACCCATTGTCTCTCTACACCAAGAGAACTTCTAAGAGCTCACAGATTTTGTCAATGCATCTGCAGTATTTTTCAAAGTGTCCACCTTTACCAGCAACACCTTTTTGTCTTCTATCATATCCCTCACAAAGTGATATTGAACATCATTGTGCTTTGTCTTTGAATGATATACGGGGTTCTTTGCTAAGAAAATTGCACCTTGATTGCCACAGTCTAGCCTTATAGCTCCCTGTACTAACCCCATACTTGAACACAATCTCTGCAACCAAACGACTTCCTTGCTTACATGAGTGGCTGCCATGTATTCTGCCTCTGTAGCTGATAGTGCCACTACAAATTGTTTCTTATTCATCCAACTGACTGTGCCTCCAAATAGGTTAAACACATACCCACTTGTAGATTTTCTCTGATCGAGATCTCTAGCGTAGTCTGCATAAACAAAGCCATGAATATCCAAAATTTTATCCAATCTTGATCTTCCTTGGTAGCACAAACCATAATCACTAGTGCCACGCAAATACCTGAAAACCTGCTTCACTGTTGTCCAGTGCTCCTTCCTTGGTTTTGACATAAACCTGCTCAATACTCCCACTACATGTGCAATGTTTGGTATAGTACAAACCATTGCATACATCAAGCTACTGACTTCACTTGCATATGGAACACAGGACATGTCCTCTTCCTCTTCTTGTGTCTTGGGACACTATTCAGTAGATAACCTCACACCTACAGGAATAGGAACCTTCACTGGTTTACTATCCTGCATATTAAACCTCTGCAGTATTGTCTCGACATACTTCCTCTGGTTTAACCAGAGCTTCCTCTTTACCTGATCTCTTTTAATTTCCATGCCCAAAATATAGTTTGCAGCACCGAGATCTTTCATGTCGAATTTGGAGGACAATTGGGTCTTCAAATCCTGGATAATTTCTTTGTCATTTCCAACCAGCAACATATCATCCACATACAAGACCAGATAAAAAACACGGTCACCAATTAATTTAAAATACACACAGTGATCTGCTTTGCTTCTGGTGAAGCCAAGTCCCCGTATAAATGTATCAAATTTCTGATACCACATCCTTGGTGACTGTTTTAACCCATATAGAGAGTTCTTTAACTTGCATACCCAGTTCTTTCTTACCCTTCACCGCAAA